>PVKS010018144.1:0-40651 GCA_004027875.1 Aplodontia rufa
CCTTTTCTCTCTCTCTCCCCTTCCCGACACCGTCTCAGCCCTGGAAGCCATGCCCCCGGGCGAAGTGAAAAGAGGATGGAGTATAAGTGCAGGAAAAGGGCGTCACCTCCCACCGGCTGCCGGTTTCTACCCACCCCTCCAAAACCAGGAGGGCATGATCAACAACCATGATGATCCCTCTCTAAATAAGGGGAACGAACACCCTCCTGCCTCGGCAAAGGGAAGAAAAGCATGAGAGACCTGCTAGGTACCGACCTTCCCCATCAACCCATCCCCGGCCGGAGGGGCGTACAGCATTAAGACAGGGGTCAAGCGAAGATCGGAGGTCCAGGTGCAGAAGCCCCCTGGGAACAAGGCGCCGCAGAGCGGCTCCCCAAGCTTGGCGAATAAACTCATCACCACAGACCTATCCTCTCTCTCTCCCATTCTCGATCCCGTCCCAGCCTCTGAGACTAAGCCCCCGCACGGAGTGGAAAAGAAGATGGAGAAGAAGTGTGAGAAAAGGTCGTCACCACCCACAGGGTGCCGGCTACACCCCACCTCTTGAAGCCGACGAGGGCAGGAGCAACCAACACGGCGATGCCCCACTTTGTAAGGGGAATGAGCACCCTCCTCCACCTGCATTGGGAAGGAAAGTCACGCGAATCCCGCAAGGGCCTGACTCCCATCCCCACCCAATCCCCTGCTGGTCAGCGGCGGGCAGGAAGAGAGGGGCAAAGCGAGGCTCTGAGGTCTTCGTGAACATGCCCCCTGGGAACAGGGCACCGCTGAGCGCATCCAGGGCTTGGTGGAGCCACACTTCCCCACCGACCTTTCCTCTGTCTCTCCCCTTCCCAGCCCCGGAGGCTGTGCCCCAGGACTGAGTGAAAAGAGGATGGATTAGAAGTGTGGAAATAAGTCATCACCCCCCACCGGGTGCCGGTTTCTTCAATCCCCTCCAAACCAACGAGGGCAGGATCAATCACCATGGTGACACCAACTTTATAACTGTAATGAGCACCATTCTGCCACTGAGACGGGAAGAAAAGGGGAGCAAGACCCACCAGGGAATGAACACCCTCCCAAACCCGGCAACCCGACGGGCGAAGCCCAGCAGGAAGAGAGGGGACAAATGACTCTTGGAGGTGAAGTTGGACAAGCACCATGGGAACAGGGTGCCAGGGAGTGGCACCACAGGCTTGGAAGAACAACACTTCCCCACTAACCTTTCCTCTCTCTGTACCCTTCAGGACACCTCCCAGCTCTGGAGGCTGTGCACAAGGGTGGAGTGGAAAAGAAGACCGAGAAGAAGTGCGGGAAAGTGTCATCACCACCCACATGGTGCCGGCTTTTCATGCTCCTCCAAGATGAGGAGGGGAGGATCAAACACCATGGCGAACCCCAGCTTCATAACAGGAACGAACACCCTTCTGCCCCCGCGACGGGAAGGCCCAGGAGACCGGCCACGGACTGAACTTACCCCTCAGCTGGCCCCCCGCTGGGCGGCGCCCAGCAGGAAGAGGGGGGCCAGTGATTCTCAGAGGTCACTTTGGACAAGAACCCTGGGAACAGGGTGCCCCTGAGCGCATCCCGGGCTTGGCGGAGCAACACTTCCCCACAGAACTTTACTCTCTCTCTCACTTTCCCGACCCCATCCCAGGCCTGGAGGCTGTACCCGGGTGGAGTGGAAAAGAGGATGGAGAAGAAGTGAGGGAAAGGGTTATCACCGCCCACCGGGTGCCAGCTTCTCTCCGCCCCTACGCCTAGGAGTGCAAGATCAACCACCACTGCAACCCCCCAGTTCGTAACAGGATCCAGCAGCCTCCTCTCACTGCAACGGAAAGGAAAGGCGTGGGAGACTCGTCAGGGAACGACCTCTCAGCCCAACCCACCCCACACCGGGCTGCGGACAGCAGGAATAGAGGGGCCAAGTTACTCTCGGAGGTCACGTTAAACAAGCTCCCTAGGAACAGGGAGCCAAGGAGCGGCATCCTGGCCTTGGCGGACCAACACTTCCCCACCGAACTTTCCTCTTTCTCTCCCCTTCACGACACCATCCCAGCCCCGAAGGCTGTGCCCCTAGTGGACTGGGAAAGAGGATGAAGAACAAGTGTGTTTAAGGGTCATCACCACTCCCCGGCTGCCAGATTCTCCTCGCCCCTCCAAGCCAAAGAGGGCAGGATCAAACACCCCGGCATCCCCTCACTTTGTAACGAGAAAGAACACACTCCTGCCTACGCGACGGGAAAAAACGCACAGGAGACACGCCAGGGACCGATTTCCCCCCGCAAAACGCCACCTATCTGGCGGTGCCAATAGTAAGATACGGGCAACGCGATGCTGGGAGGTCCTGGTGGACACGTCCCCTGGGAACAGAGCACCTTCAAGCGTCACCCCTGGCTTGGCGGAGCAACACTTCCCCACAGACCTTTTCTCTCTGTTTCCACTTCCCGAACCCATCTCAGCCCTGGAAGCCATGCACCCGGACGGAGTGAAAAGAGGATGGAGTAAAAGTACAGGAACGGGTCGTCACCTCCCACTGGATGCCGGCTTCTACCCACCCCTCCAAGACCAGGAGGCCCAGATCAACAACCATGGTGATCCCCCTCTTTCTAAGGGGTATGAACACCCTCCTGCCCCCATGAAGGGAAGAAAAACCGTGAGAGACCTGCTAGGTACCGACCTCCCCCATCAAACCATCACCGGCAGGGGGGGCGGTCAGCAGGAAGAGAGGGGTCAAGGAACGTTCAGAGGTCCAGGTACAGAAGCCCCCTGGGAACAGGGTGCCGCAGAGTGGCCCCCCGAGCTTGGCAAAGCAACCCTACCCCACTGCCCTTTCCTCTCTCTCTCCCATTCCCGACCCCTCCCAGCCTCTGAGATTGTGCCCCCGGGCAGAGTGGAAAAGAGGATGGAGAAGAAGTGTGAGAAAGGGTCGTCACCACCCACAGGGTGCCGGCTTCACCCTGCCCCTAGAAGCCGAAGAGGGCAGGAGCAACCAATAGGGCAATGCCCCACTTTGTAACGGGAATGAGCACCCTCCTCCCCCCGCGTTAGGAAGGAAAGTCACGCGAGACCCGCCAGGGCCCGTCTTCCATCTCCACCCAATCCCCTTCCGGTCGGCAGCGGGCAGGAAGAGAAGGGCAAAGCGAAGCTCAAATGTCCTGGTGGACATGCCCCCTGGGAACAGGGCACCGCTGAGCGCAACCAGGGCTTGGTGGAGCAACCCTTCCCCACCGACCTATCCTCTCTCTCTCCCCTTCCCAGACCTGGAGGCTGTGCCCACGGTCGGTGTGGAAAATAGGATGGAGAAGAAGTGCGGGAAAGTGTCCTCACCACCCACAGAGTGCCGGCTTCTCCATGCTCCTCCATGCCGAGGAGGGGAGGATCAAACACCATGGCGACCCCCAACTTCGTAACGGGAACCAGCACCCTTTTGCCCCAGCGATGGGAAGGCCGAGAGAACGGCCATGCAATGACCTCAAAACCCAGCCGGCCCCCCCTGAGCGGTGGACAGCAGGAAAAGAGGCGCCTAGTGACTCTCAGATTTCACTTTGGACACACCCACTTGGAACAGGTTGCCAGGGAATGGCACCCTGTGCTTGGCAGAGCAACACTTTTCCACCGACCTTTCCTCTCTCTCTCCCATTCTTAACATCTCCCAGCCCTGGAGGCTGTGCCCACGGACGGAGTGGAAAGCAGGATGGAGAAGAAGTGTGGGATAGGGTCGTCACCGACCACAGGGTGCCGGCTTCTCCCCACCCTTCCTAGCCGAGGAGAGCAGGATCAACCACCATGGTGAACCCCAGCTTCGTAACAGGAACCAGCACCCTCCTGCACCCACGACGGGAATGCCCGGAAGACCCGCCAGGGACCGAACTTACCAGCCATACAGCCCCCTGCCGGGCGGCGACACCAGGAACACAGGAGCAAAGCAATGCTAGGAGATCCCATTGGGCATGCCCCCTAGGAACAGGGCGCCACTGAGCGGCCCCCTGGGCTTGGCGGAGCAACCCTTCCCCACCAACCTTTCCTCTCTCTCTCCCCTTCCGGAACCTGGCCAGCCCCGGAGGTTGTTCCCCCAGGCTGAGTGAAAAGAGGATGGAGTAGAATTGCGGAAAAGGGTCCTCACCCCCAACCGGGTGCCAGCTTCTTCACACCACTCCAAACGAAAGAGGGCAGGATCAATCACCACAGTGAAACCCCTTCATAACTGGAATGAGCATCCTCCTGTACCCACGACGAGAAGGAAAGGTGTGTGAGATCCGCTAGGGACCGACCTCCACCCCTCCGACCCCCAGCCAGTGTCGCCCAACAGGAAGAGTGGGACCAAGTATCTCTCAGAGGTCAAGTTGGACACGCCCCGGCCTTGGCAGAGCAACACTTGCCATCTGACCTTTCTTCTCTCTACCCTTCCCAACCCTGTCCCAGCCTTGGAGGCTGTGCCCCAGGGTGGATTGGAAGAGAGGATGGAGAAGAAGTGCGGGAAATGTTCGTCACTGCTCACAGGGTGCCGGCTTCACCCCGTCCCTCCAATCCGGAGAGAGCAGGAGCAACCACCACGATGTACCCCACTTTGTCATAGGAATGAGCACCCTCCTCCCCCCCGCGACGTGAAGGAAAGGCACGTGAGATGCGCCAGGGCCTGACCTCGAACCCCACCCCATTCCCTGCCTGTCGGCAGCGGGCATGAAGAGAGGGGCCAAGTGAGGCTCAGAGATCCTGGTGGACACGCCCCGGGAACAGGGTGCCGTGCAGCGGCCCCGCAGGCTTCGCGTAGCAACCCTTCCCCACTGATCTTTCTTTTCTCTCTCCCATTCGCGACCCCGTCCCAGCCCCAGAGGCTGTGCACCCGGGCGGAATGTTAAAGTAGATGGAGAAGAAGTGCGGGAAAAGTTCATCACTGCCCACTGGCTTCCGGCTTCTCCAAGCTCCTCCAATCCAAGGAGGGCAGGATCAACTACCACGGAGACACTCCACTTTATAACGGGAATGAGCACCCTCCTGCCCCTGTTTCGGGAAGTAAAGGCACGCGAGACCCGCCAGGGACCGATCTCCCCCCCAAACCGCCCCCTGTCAGGGGGTGCCTACAGGAAAAGAGGGGCAAAGCGATGCTGGAAGTTCCCGGTGGACACGCCCACTGTTGACAGGGCACCTGTGAGCGCGTCCAGGGCTTGGCGGAGCAACCCTTCCCCACCGACCTTTCCTCTCACTCTCCCCTTCCTGACTCTTCCCAGCCCCTGTGGCTGTGCCCCCAAGAGGAGTGAAAGAGGATGGAGTAGAAGAGCGGGAAAGGGTCATCACCGCCCACAGGGTGCCGGTTTCTTCAAAGCCCTCCAAATCAACGAGGGCCGGATCAATCACCATGGTGAGCCCCCTTCTTAACTGGAACAAGCACACTCCTGCCACCGCGAAGGGAAGGAATTGTGTGCGCGACCCGCCTGGGACCAACCTTCCCCCTCATCATTCGCCCCGCTTGGCGGCGCCCAGCAGGAAGTGATGGACCAAATGACTTTCGGAGGTCAACTTGGCCAAAGCCCCTGGGAATAGTGTGCCAGGGAATGGCACCCTGTTCTTGGTGGAGCAACACTTCTCCACCAAACTTTGCTCTCTCTCTCCCCTTCAAAACTCCTCCAAGCCCTGCTGGCTGTGCCCCCGAGGGAAGTGGAAAAGAGGATGTAGAAGAAGTGCAGGAAAGGGTCATCAAAACCCACAGAGTGCCGGCTTCTCCCCACCCCTCCAAGCCAAAGAGGGCAGGATCATCCACCAAGGCGACCCCACACTTTTTAACGGGATGTGCACCCTCCTACCACCCGCGACGGAAAGGAAAAGCACGCGAGACCTGCCATGGACCGACCTCCCCACCCATACCGCCCCCACATGTTGTCGGACACCAGGAAGAGAGGGACCAAGTGACTCATAGGTTCCAGTGGTCACGACCCCTGAGAAAAAGTCTCTGTGGAGCGGACCCCGGGTTTGGCGGAGCAACCCTTCCCCACCGACCTTTCCTCTCTCTCTCCCATTCCCGACCCTGGCCAGCCCCGTAGGTTGTGCACCCAGGCTGAGTGAAAATAGGATGGAGTAGAAGTGCGGGACAGGGTCGTCACCCCAACCGGGTGCCGGCTTCTTCACACCCCTCCAAACGAAAGAGGGCAGGATCAATCACCACGGTGAACCTCCTTCATAACTTGAACGAGCACCCTCCTGGACCCGCGACTGCAAGGAAAGGCGTGCGAGACCCACTAGGGACCGACCTCCCTCCCATCCGGTCCCCAGCCAGCGTCGCCCAACAGGAAGAGTGGGACCAAGTAACTCTTAGAGGTTAAGTTGGACATGCCCCCTGAGAACAGGGTGCCAGGGAGAGGCACCCCGGCCATGGCGGAGCAACACTTCCCCTCTGATCTTTCCTCTCTCTACCCTTCCCAACCCTGTCCCAGCCCTGGAGTCTGTGCCCCAGGGTGGATTGGAAAAGAATATGGAGAAGAAGTGCGGGAAAGGGTCGTTACCGCCCACCGACTACCGGATTCTCCTCGTCACTCCAAGCCAAAGAGGGCAGGATCATCCACCACGGCGACCCCCCACTTTGTAACGGGAAAGAGCACACTCCTGCCTCTGCGACGGGAAAGAAAGGCACGCGAGACCCACCAGGGTCCGTCCCCCCCCCAAACCACCCCCATCGGGCGGCGCCAAAAAGAAGAGAGGGGCAAAGCGATGCTGGGAGGTCTCGGTGGAAAAGCCCCCTGAGGACAGGGTGCCTCTGAGCGTTTCCAGGACTCGGCGGAGCGACCCTTCGCCATCGAAATTTCCTCTCTCTCTCTCTCTCTTTCCGGACCCTTCCCAGCCCCGGAGGCTGTGCCCAGGGCTGAGTGAAATTTGGATGAGTAGAAGTGCGGGAAACGGTCATCACTCCCACCCGGGTCCGGCTTCACCCCACCCCTCCAAGCCGAAGAGGGCATGAGACACCACCACGGCAACACTCCTCTTTGTAATGGGAATGAGCACCCTCCTCGCCCCACAACGGGAAGGAAAGGCGCATGAGACCCTCCAAGGCCTGACTTTCACCCCCACCCCATTCCCTGCCCGTCGGTGGTGGGCTGGAAGAGAGGGGCATAGCGAGGCTCGGAGGTCCTGATGTACACGACCCCAAGGAACTGGACGCTGTGCAGCGGCCCCCCGGGCATCGGGTAAGAACCCTTCCCCACCGATATTTCCTTTCTCTCTCCCATTCCCAACCCCGTACCAGCCACGGAGGCTGTGCCCGAGGATGATTTGGAGAAGAGGATGGAGAAGAAGTGTGGGAATAAGTCGTCACCCCCCACCGGGTGACGGTTTTTTCACACCCCACCAAACCAACGAGGGCAGGATCAATCACCATGGTGAAACCCTCTTCATAACTGGAACGAGCACCATACTGCCACCACGATGGGAAGGAAAGGTGTGCAAGACCCGCCAGGGACCGACCACCCCCCTAAACCCGGTAACCCGCCGGGCGGCGCTCAGCAGGAAGAGATGGGCCAAGTGACTCTCGGAGGTGAAGTTGGACAAGCCCCCTGGGAACAGGGTGCCAGGGAACGGCACCCAGGGATTTGCATAGCAACACGTCCCCACCAACCTTTCCTCTCTCTCTCCCCTTCAGGACACCTCCCAGCCCTGGAGGCTGTGCCCACAGGCGGAGTGGAAAAAGGATGGAGAAGAAGTGCGGGAAAGGGTCGTCACCACCCACAGGGTGCCGGCTTCTCCATGCCCTTCCAAGCCGAGGAGGGGAGGATCAAACACCATGGTGACCCCCAGCTTCGTAACAGGTACCATCACCCTTCTGCAACCGCGACGGGAAGGCCTGGGAGACCGGCCAGGGCCTGACCTCACCCAAGAGGCGGCCCACCGCTGGGTGGCTCCCAGCAGGAAGTGAGGGTCCAAGAGACTCTAAGAGCTCACGTTGGACACAAAACCTGGGCACAGGGCACCTCTGAGTGCATCCC
Source organism: Aplodontia rufa (assembly GCA_004027875.1). Taxonomy (NCBI): domain Eukaryota; kingdom Metazoa; phylum Chordata; class Mammalia; order Rodentia; family Aplodontiidae; genus Aplodontia; species Aplodontia rufa. The sequence continues at coordinate 7,956 of PVKS010018144.1, forward strand.
GGGCTTGGCGGAGCAAAACTTTCCCACAGAATTTTACTCTCTCTCTCACCTTCACGACCCCGTCCCAGACCTGGAGGTGGTACGCCGGGTGGAGTGGAAAAGAGGATGGAGAAGTGCAGGAAAGGGTCATCACCGCCAACCGGGTGCTGGCTTCTCCCCGCCCCTCAAAGCCGAGGAGTGCAGGATCAACCACCACTGCGACCCCCCACTTCATAACACGAATCAGCAGCCTCCTCTCACCGAGACGGAAAGGAAAGGCGTGGGAGACTCATCAGGGACCGACCTCCCAGCCAAACTCGCCCCACGCCGGGCTTCGGACAGCAGGAAGAGAGCGGCCAAGTGACTCTCAGAGGTCACATTAGACATGTCCCCTAGGAACAGGGCGCCACGGAGCGGCACCCCAGGCTTGGTGGACCAACACTTCACAACCGACCTTTCCTCTCTCTCTCCCCTTCCCGACTTTCCCCAGCCCCGGAGGCTGTGCCCCCGAGGGGAGTGAAAAGAGGATGGAGAAGAGAAGGAAGGGGTCATTACCGCCCACCGGGTGCCGGCTTCTCCCCGCCCCTCCAAGTCGAGGAGGGCAGGATCAACCAACTTGGCGACCCCCAGCTTCGAAACAGAAACCAGCATCCTCCTGCCCCCGCGATGTGAAGGCCCGTAAACCCGCCAGGGACCGAAATTACCGCACACCCTGCCCCTCGCCGGGTGGCGCCTCCAGGATGAGAGGAGCAAAGCAATGCTAGGAGGTCCCATTGGACACGGCCCCTGGGAACAGGGCGCTTCTGAGCGCATGCGGGCTTGGCCGAGTAGCACTTCCCCACCGACCTTTACTCTCTCTCTCACCTTCCCGACCGCGTCCCAGCCTGGATGCTGTGCCCCCGGACCGAGTGAAATGAGGATGGAGTAGAAGTGCTGGAAAGGGTTGCCACCCCCAACTGGGTGCCAGCTTCTTCACACCCCTCCAAACGAAAGAGGGCAGGATAAATCACCACGGTGAACCCCCTTCATAATGGGAAAGAGCACTCTTCTGGACCCACGACAGGAAGGAAAGGCGTGCGAGACCAGCTAAAGACCGACCTGAACCCCATCCAGCCCCGAGCCTGCGTCGCTCAACAGGAAGAGTGGGGCCAAGTAACTCTTAGAAGTCAAGTTGGACACGTCCCCTGAGAACAGGGTGCCAGGGAGCGGCACCCCGGCCTTGGTGGAGCAACACTTCCCCTCTGACCTTTCCTCTCTCTACCCTTCCCAACCCCGTCCCAGCCCCGGAGGCTGTGCCCCAGGGTGGATTGGAACAGAGGATGGAGAAGAAGTGTGGGAAAGGTTCGTCACCGCCCACAGGGTGCCGGGTTCACCCAGCCCCTCCAAGCCAGAGAGGGCAGGAGCAACCACCACGATGTACTCCACTTTTAATTGGAATGAGCACCCTCCTCCCCCCGCGATGTGAAGGAACGTCGCGTGAGACCCGCCAGGGCCTGACCTCCATCCCCACCCCATCTCCTGCCTGTTGGCGACGGGCATGATGAGAGGGGCCAAGCGAGGCTCCGAGGTCCTGGTGGACACTCCCTCTGGGAAAAAGGCACCTTGCAGCGGCCCCCTGGACTTCGCATAGCAAACCTTCCCCACCGACAGACCTCTCCTCCCACCCTGTCAACCTACGGGCAGCTCCCAGCATGAAGAAAGGGGCCAAGTGACTCTCGGAGGACACGTTGGACACGCCACCTGAGAACAGGGCGCCACGGAGCGGCTCCCCGGCCTTAGTGGAGCAATCCTTCCCCACAGACCTTTCCTCTCTTTCTCCCCTTCCCAACCCCATCCCAGCCCCGGAGGCTGTGCCCAGGGCTGAGTGAAAAGAGGACGGAGTAGAAGTGCAGGGAAAGTGTCGTCACCCCCCACCACTTGCCAGCATCTTCCCATGCGTCCAAGCCAACAATGGCAGGATCAACCACCACGGCGACCCCCCCTTCAAAAAGGGAAAGAGCATCCTCCTGCCTCCGCGACGGGAAGGAAAGGATGCGCGACCCACCAGAGGCCGACCTACCCCCCAACCCGACCCGTGCCGGGTGGCAGATAGCACGAACAGAGGTGCCAAGTGACTCTTGGAGCTCCCGATGGACACTTCCCCTAGGAACTGGGCCCCTTCAAGGGGCACACCGGGCTTGGCAGAGCAACACTTCCCCACAGATGTTTTCTCTCTCTCTCCCCTTCCCGACCCCGTCTCAGCCCTGGAAACTATGCCCCTGGGTGGAGTTAAAAGAGGATGGACTAGAAGTGCAGGAAAGAGTCGTCACCTTCCACCGGCTGCCAGCTTCTACCCACCCCTCCAAGAGCAGGAGGGCAGGATCAACAAACATGGCCATCCCCCTCTTCCTAAGGGGAACGAACACCCTCCTGCCAACCTGAAGGGAAGAAAAGGCGTGAGAGACCCGCCCAGTACTGACCACCCCCATCAACCAGTCACCTTCCGCGGGAGCATTCAGCAGGAAGAGAGGGGTGAAGCAATGATCGGAGGTCCAGGTGCACAAGCCCCCTGGGAACAAGGCACCGCAGAGTGGCCACCAAACTTTTGCGAAGCAACCCTTCCCCACCGAACTTCCCTCTCTCTCTCCCATTCCCGACCCCGTCCCAGCCTCTGAGACTGTGCACTGGGTGGATTGGAAAAGAGGATGGAGAAGAAGTGCGAGATAGGGTCGTCAACACCCACAGAGTGCAGGCTTCACCCCGCCCCTCGAAGCTGAAGAGGGCAGGAGCAACCAACACGGCGACGCCCCACTTTGTAAAGGGAATGAACACCCTCCTCCCCCCGCATTTGGAAGGAAAGTCACTCGAGACCAGCCAGGGCCCAAATTCCATCCCCACCCAATCCCCTGCTGGTCAGCGGCAGGCAGGAAGAGAGGGTCAAAGCTAGGCTCGGAGTTCCTGGTGGACATGCCCCCTGAGAACAGGGCACTGCTGAGCGCTTCCAGGGCTTGGTGGACCAACCATTCCCCACTGACCATTCTTCCCTCTCTCCCCTTCCCAGCCCTGGAGACTGTGCCCCAGGGCTGAGTGAAAAGAGGATGGAGCAGAAGTGCGGGAATAAGTCTTCACCCCCTACTGTGTGCCGGTTTCTTCAAACCCCTCAAAACCAACGAGGGCAGGATCAGTCACCATGGTGACACCCAATTCATAACTGGAACGAGCACCATCCTGCCACTGTGACGGGAAGGAAAGGCGTGAAAGACCCGCCAGGGATCGACCACCACCCCAAACCAGCAACCCGCCGAGCTGCACCCAGCAGAAAGAGAGAGGCCAAGTGACTCTCGGAAGTGAAGTTGTACAAGCACCCTGGGAACAGGGTGCAAAGGAGCGGCACCCCGGCCTTGGTGGAGCAACACTTCCCCACCAACCTTTCCTCTCTCTCTCCCCTTCAGGACACCTCCCAGCACTGGCGGCTGTATCCATGGGTGGAGTGGAAAAGTGGATGGAGAAGAAGTGCGGGAAAGGGTCCTCAACACCCACTGGATGCCGACTTCTCCTTGCCCCTCCAAGCCGAGGAGGGGAGGATCAAACACCATGGCGACCCCCACCTTGGTAATAGAAACCAGCAACCTTCTGCCCCCGCGAAGGGAAGGCCCAGGAGACCGGCCAGGGATTGACCTCACCCCCCAGCCTGCCACCCGCTGGGCGGCGCCCAGCAGGAAGTGAGGGGCCAATTGACTCTCAGAGGTCACATTGGATACGAACTCTGGGAACAGGGTGCCTCTGGGTGCATCCCGGTCTTGGGAGAGCAATCGTTCCCCACAGACCTTTACTCTCTCTATCACCTTCCCGATCCTGTCCCAGCCCTGCAGGCTGTTCCATGGGTGGAGTGGAAAGAGGATGGAGAAGAATTGCAGGAAAGGCCCTGGAAGCCCGCCAACAGGGTGCTGGCTTCACCCCGCCCCTCCATGCCGAGGAGTGCAGGATCAACCACCACTGAGACCCCTCTTTGTGACAGAAACGAGCAGCCTCCTCTCACCATGACAGAAAGGAAAGGCGTGGGAGACTTGCCAGGGACCGAACTATCAGCCCAACCTGCCCCTCGCTGGGCGGTGGACAGCAGGAAAAGAGGGGCCAAGTGATTCTCGTAGGTAATGTTAGACATCCCCTCTAGGAACAGGGCACCACGGAGCGGCACCTTGAGCTTGGCGGAGCAACACTTCCCCACCGAATTTTCTTCTTTCTCTCTCCTTCCCGAACCCGTCCCAGCCCCGGAGGCTGTGCACCCAGGCGGAGTGGAAAAGAGGATGAAAAAGAAGTGCAGGAAAGGGTCCTCACCGCCCAAAGGGTGCCGCCTTATCCCTGATCCTCCCAGGCTAGGAGGGCAGGATCAATCACCGTGGCAACCCCACACTTTGTAATGGAAATGAGCACCCTCCTCCCCCTGAGAGGGGAAAGAAAGTCACAGGAGACCAGAATGTGACCGAGCTCTGCCCCACATTGCCCCCGCCAGGGGTTTGCCAGCAGGAAAAGTGGGGCCAGGTGACTCTCAGAGGTTCAGGTGGAAACGCCCCCTGGGAACAGGGTGCCACAGAGCAGCACCCCGGCCTTGGCGGAGCAAAACTTCCTCACCGACCTTTCCTTTCTCTCTCCCTTTCCGGACCCCGTCCCAGTCCCAGGGCTGAGTGAAAAGAGGATGGAGTAGAAGTGCACAGAAAGTGTCTTCACTCCCCACCAGGTGCCAGCGTCTCCCCGTGCGTCCAAGCCAACAAGGGCAGGATCAACCACCACAGCGACCCCAGTTCATAAAGCTAACGAGCACTCTCCTGCCCCCGCGATGGCAAGGAAAAGCACGTGAGACCTGCCATGGACCGACCTCCCCCCGCACACTGCCCCTGCCGGGCAGAGGCCAGCAGGAATAGGGGGGCCAAGTAAATATCGGAGGTCCTGGTGGACACGCCCTCTGAGAAAAAGGCGCTGTGGAACATCCCCCCGGTTTTGGCGGAGCAACCCTTCACCACCGACCTTTCCTCTCTCTCTCCTGTTCCCAACACTTCCCAGCCCTGGACGCTGTGCCCCCGGGCTGAGTGAAATGAGGATGGAGTAGAAGTGCGGGAAAGGGTCGTCAACCCCAACCGGGTGCTGGCTTCTTCACACCCCTCCAAACGAAAGAGGCAGGATCAATCACGACGGTGAACCCCTTTCATAACGGGAATGAGCACCCTCCTGTACCCGCGATGGGAAGGAAAGGCGTGCAAGACCCGCTAGGGACCGACCTCCACCCCATCCAGCCCCCAGCCGACATCGACCAACAGGAATAGTGGGGCCAAGTAACTCTCAGACTTCAAGTTGGACACGCCCCCTGAGAACAGGGTGCCAGGGAGTGGTACCCCGGCCTTGGCGGAGCAACAATTCCCCTCTGACCTTTCCTCTCTCTACCCTTCACAAACCTGTCCCTGCCCTGGATGCTGTGCCCCTGGATGGATTGGAACAGAGGATTGAGAACAGTGGAGGAAAGGGTCGTCACCGCCTACAGGTTGCCGGCTTTTCCATGCCCCTCCAAGACGAGGAGGGGAGGATCAAACACCATGGCCACCCCCAGCTTCCTAATGGAAATCAGCACCCTTCTGACCCCGCGACGGGAAGGCCCGGGAGACCGGCCAGGGACGGTCATCACCCCCCAGCCGGCCTCTCGCTGGGCGGCGCCCAGCAGGAAGAGAGGGGCGAAGTGACTCTCAGAGGGCACATTGGACACGAACCCTGGGAACAGCGCGCCTCTGTGCGCATCCCGGGTTTGGCGGAGCAACCCTTCCCCACATACCTTTACTCTCTCTCACCTTCCTGAACGCATCCCAGCCCTGGAGCCTGAGCCCCCAGTCTGAGTGTAATGAGGATGGAGTAGAAGAGCGGGAAAGGGTCATCACCCCCAACAGGGTGCCATCTTCTTCACACACCTCCAAATGAAAGAGGGCAGGATCAATCACCACGGTGAACCCCCTTCATAATGGGAACGAGCACTCACCTGCCCACGCAATGGCAGAGCAACACTTCCCCACCGACCTCTCCTCTATCTCTCCCCTTCCTGACAACTCCCAGCCCTGGAGGCTGTGCCCACGGACTGAGTGGAAAACAGGATGGAGATGAAGTGTGGGAAAGAGTCGTCACCGACCATAGGGTGCCGGCTTCTCCCTGCCCCTCCAAGCGGATAAGGGCAGGATCAACCAAGATGACGACCCCCAGCTTCATAACAGGAACCAGCACCCTCCTGTCTCCGCGAAGGAAAGGCCCGGAAGACCCACCAGGGACCGAAATTACCCCGCACACCGCCCCCTCCAGGCGGCGCCATCAGCAAGAGAGGAGCAACGCAATATTAGGAGGTCCAATTGGAAACGCCCCCTGGGAAAAGGGCGCCTCTGAGCGCATGCGGGCTTGGCGGAGAATCCCTTCCCCACCGACCTTTACTTTCTCTATCACCTTCCCGACTGCGTCCTAGCCCTGGAGGCTGTGCCCCCGGGTGGAGTGGAAAAGAGGATAGAGAAGAAGTGCAGGAAAGGGTTGTCACCGCCCAACGGGTGTCGGCTACTCCCTGCCCCTCCATGCGGAGGAGTGCAGGGTCAACACCCAATGCAACACCACACTTCCTAACAGGAACAAGCAGCCTCCTTTCCCTGCTACGTAAAGGAAAGGCATGGGAGTCCCGCCAGGGACCGAACTCCCAGCCCTCCTGGATCCCCACTGGGCGGCGGAGAGCAGGAGAAGAGGGGCCAAGTGACTTTTGCAGGTGACATTAGACACGCCCCCTAGGAACAGGGCGCCACGGAGCGGCACACCGGGCTTAGAGGAGCAACACTTCCCCACCGCCCTTTCCTCTTTCTCTCAACTTCCCGACTCCTCCCAGCCCTGGAGGCTGTGTCCCCAGGGGGAGTGGAAAAGAGGATGGAAAAAAATGCAGGAAAGGGTCGTCACCGCCCACAGGGTGCCGCCTTATCCCTGATCCTCCAAGCCTAGGAGGGCAGGATAAACCACCACGGCGATCCCCAACTTTGTAACGGAAATGAGCACCCTCCTCCTCTTGCGACGGGAAAGAAAGTCACGCGAGACCTGCCAGGGACCGACCTCCGCCCCACATCACCCCTGCCGGGGTTTTGCCGGTAGGAACAGTGGGGCCAAGTGACTCTCAGAGGTTCAGGTGGACACGACCCCTGGGAACAGTGTTCCATCGAGCAGCACCCAGACCTTGGCGGAGCAACACTTCCTCACCGACCTTTCCTCTCTCTCTCCCCTTCCCGACCCCATCCCAGCCCCGGAGGCTGTGCCCCAGGGCTGAGTGAAAAGTGCATGGAGTAGAAGTGCAGGAAAGTGTCATCACTCCCCACCAGGTGCCAGCGTCTCCCCGTGCGTCCAAGCCAACAAGAGCAGGATCAAACACCATGGCGACCCCCCATTCCTAAAGGGAACGAACAATCTCCTGCCCCCGTGATGGGAAGGAAAGGATGCGAGACCCGACAGAGACCGACCTCCCCGCAAACCCGACCCATGCCGAATGGGGGATAGCAGGAAGAGAGGGGCCAAGTGATTCTCGGAGGTCCCGATGGACACCCCCCCTGGGAACCAGGTGCCACAGAGCGGCACCCCGGCTTGGCGGAGCAACCCTTCCCCACCAAACTATCCTCTCTCTCTCCCCTTCCCGACACCGTCCCAGCCCCGGAGGCTGTGCAACAGGGTGGATTGGAAAAGATAATGGAGAACAAGTGCGGGAAAGGGTCGTCACCGCCCAAAGGGCGCCGGCTTCACCACACCCCTCCATGTCGAAGAGGGCAGGAGAAACCACCAGGGCAACACCCCACTTTTTAACGGGATGAGCACCCTCCTCCTCCCACCATGTGAAGGAAAGGCTAGCGAGACCCGCCAGGGCCTGACCTCAACCCCAAACCCATCCCCTGCCTGTCGGCGGCGGAAATGAAGAGAGGGGCCAAACGAGGCTCGGAGGTCCTGGTGGAAACACCCCTGGAAACAGAGCGCCGTGAAGCGGCCCCCCGGGCTTCGCATAGTAACCCTTCCCTACCGATCTTTCTTCTCTCTCTCCCATTCCCGACCCCGTCCCAGCCCCGGAGGCTGTGCACCCGGGCGGAATGTTAAAGAAGCTGGAGAAGAAGTGCAGGAAAACGTCTTCACCGCCCACCGGCTGCTGGCTTCTCCAAGCCCCTCCAATCCAAGGAAGGCAGGATCAACTACCACAGCAACACTCCTCTTTTTAACAGGAATGAGCACCCTCCTGCCCCTGCGACGGGAAGAAAAGGCACGCGAGACCCGCCAGGGACAGATCTCCACCCCAAACCGCCCCTTGTCTGGCGGGGCCAAGTGACTCTCAGAGGTCACCTTGGACACAAACCCTGGGAACAGGGCGCCTCTGAGCGCATCCCGGGCTGAGCGTAGCAACCCTTCCAAATAGACCTATACTGTCTCTCTCACTTTTTTGACCCCGTCCCAGCCCTGGAGGATGTAACCTGGGTGGAGTTGAAAAGAGGATGGAGAAGAAGTGCGGGAAAGGGTCATAACCGCCCACCGGGTGCCGGTTTCTCCCCAACCCTACAAGCCGAGGAGTGCAGGATCAACCACCACTGCGATCCCCCACTTCGTAACAGGAACGAACAGCCTCCTCTCACCTCAATGGCAAGGAAAGGCGTGGGAGACTCACCAGGGACCAATCTCCCAGCTCAACCCGTCCAACACCGGGCGGTGGACAGCAGGAAGAGAGGGGCCAAGTTACTCTCGGAGGTCACGTTAGACACGCTCCCTAGGAACAGGGCGCCAAGGAGCGGCACCCCTGGCTTGGAGGAGCAAGACTTCCCCACCGAACTTTTCTCTTTCTCTCCCCTTCCCGAATCCATCCCAGCTCCGGAGGCTGTGCCCTTAGTGGATTGGAAAAGAGGATGGAGAACAAGTGCATTGAAGGGTCGTCACTGCCTTCCGGCTGCCAGATTCTCCTCGCCCCTCCAAGCCAAAGTGGGCAGGATCATCCACCACGGCGACCCCCCACTGTGTAACGGGACAGAACCCACTCCTACCTCCGCGAGGGGAAAGAAAGGCACACGAGACCCGCTAGGGACCGATCTCTCCCCCCAAAATGGCCCCTGTCAGGCGGCGCCAACAGGAAGAGACGGGCAAAATGATGCTGGGAGGTCCCAGTGGACACGTTCCCTGGCAACAGGGCCCCTTCAAGCGGCACCCCAGGCTTGGCGGAGCAACGCTTCCCCACATACCTTTTCTCTCTCTCTTCCCTTCCCAACACCGTCTTAGCCCTGGAAGCCATGCCCCTGGGCAGAGTGAAAAGAGGATGGAGGAGAAGTGCAGGAAAGGGTCGTCACCTCCCACCGGCTGCCGGCTTCTAACAATTCCTCCAAGACCAGGAGGGCAGGATCAACAGCCATGGTGATCCCCCTCTTCCTAAGGGGAACGAAAACCCTCCAGCCCCCGCAAAGGGAAGAAAACTCGTGAGAGACCCGCTAGGTACCGACCTCCCCCATCAACCCGTCCCTGGCTGGGGGGGGCGTTTATCAGGAAGAGAGGGGTCAAGCGTTCGGAGGTCCAGGTGCACAAGCCCCCTGGGAACAAGGCGCCGCAGAGCGGCCCCCCGAGCTTGGCGAAGCACCCCTTCCCCACCGACCTTTCCTCTCTCTCTCCCATTCCCGACCACGTCCCACACTCTGAGACTGTGCCCCTGGGTGGAGTGGAAAAGAGGATAGCTAAGAAGTGTGAGAAAGGGTGTCACCACTCACAGGGTGCCGCTGTCACCCCGCCCTTCGAAGACGATGAGGGCAGGAGTAACCAATATGGCGACGCCCCAATTTGTAACGGGAATGAGCACTCTCCTACCCCCGTGTTGGGAAGGAAAAGCAAGTGAGACCCGCCACGGACCGACCTCCCCACCCACACCGCCCTCCGCTGAGTGGCGCCTAGCAGGAAGAGAGGGGCCAAGTGACTCTCGGAGGTCCCAGTGGACATGCCCCCTGGGAAAAAGACACTGTGGATCGGCCCCCCGAGTTTGGCAGAGCAACCTTTCCCCACCTACCTTTCCTCTCTCTCCCATTCTGGACCATTCCCATTCCCGGAGGCTTTGCCCCCGGGCTGAGTGAAAAGAGAATGGAGTAGAAGTGCGGCAAAGGGTCGTCACCCCCAACCGGGTGCCGACTTCTTCACACCCCTCCAAACCAACGCGGGCAGGATCAATCACCACTGTGACCCCACCTTCATAACGGGAGCGAGCACCAACCTGCCCACACAATGGGAAGGAAAAGCATGCAATACCCGCCAGGGCCCGAACTATCCCCACAACCCGCCAACCGCAGGGCAGTTCCCAGCAAGAAGAAAGGGGCCAAGTGACTCAGGGAGGTCTCGTTTGACACGCACCCTGGTAACAGGGCGCCACTGATTGGCTCCCCAGCCTTGATGGAGCAATCCTTCCCCACCTACCTTTCCTCTCTCTCTCCAATTCCTAATACAGTCCCAGGCCCGGAGCTTATGCCCCGGGGCTGAGTGAAAAGAGGATGGAGTAGAAGTGCACGGAAAGTCTTGTCACTCCCCACCAGGTGCCAGTGTCTCCCCATGCATCCAAGCCAACAAGGGCAGGATCAACCACCACGGCGAACGCCCCTTCGTAAAGGTAAGGAGCAGTCTCCTGCCCCCGCGATGGGAAGGAAAGGATGCGAGACCCACCAGAGACCGACCTCCCCCCCAGTCGGCCCTTGCCGGGCAGCGGACAACAGAAACAGAAGGCCAAGTGACTTTCAGAGTTCACGTTAGACACGCCCCCTAGGAACAGGGCACCACGGAGCGGCACCCCGGGATTGGCAGAGCAACACTTCCCCACCGAACTTTCCTCTTTCTCTCCCCTCCCCGAACCTGTTCCAGCCCCTGAGGCTATGCCCTTAGTGGATTGGAACAGAGAATGGAGAAGAAGTGCGGGAAAGGTTCGTCACCGCCCACAGGGTGCCGGCTTCACACCGCCCCTCCAAGCCGCAGAGGGCAAGAGCAACCCCCACGATGTACCCCACTTTGTAATAGGAATGCGCACCCTCCTCCACCCGCTACGTGAAGGAAAGGTGCGCTAGACCCACCAGGGCCTGACTTCGAACCCCACCCAATCCCCTTCCTCTTGGAGGAGGGCATGAAGAGAGGGGCCAAGGGAGGCTCAGAGGTCCTGGTGGACACGCCCCCTGGGAACAGGGCACCCTTCAGCGGCCCCCCGAGCTTCACGTAGCAACACTTCCCCACCGATCATTCTTCTCTCTCTCCAATTCCCGACCCCATCCCAGCCCCGGAGGCTCTGCACCCGGGCAGAATGTTAAAGAAGATGGAGAAGAAGTGCGGGAAAAGTTCTTGACCTCCCACCGGCTGCCGGCTTCTCCAACTCCTCCAATCCAAGAAGGGCAGTATCAACTACCACGGCGACACTCCACTTTTTAACTGGAATGAGCACCCTCCTGCCCCTGCGACGGGAAGGAAAGGCATGCGAGCCATGCCAGGGACTGATCTCAATCCCAAACTACCCCCTGTTGGGCGGCTCCAACAGGAAAAGAGGGGCAAAGCAATGCTGTGAGGTCCCGGTGGACATGCCCACTGGGAACAGGGCGCCTGTGAGAGCATCCAGGGCTTTGCGGAGCAACCCTTCCCCAACGACCTTTCTCTCTCTCTCCCCTTCCCGAATCTTCCCAGCCGGTGGCTGTGCCCCCGGGTGGAGTGAAAAGAGAATGGAGTATAAGAGCAGGAAAGGGTCATCACCACCCACCGGGTACCGGTTTTTTCAAAGCCCTCCAAACCAACGAGGGCAGGATCAATCACCATGGTGAGCCCCCTCATAACTGGAACAAGCACCCACCTGCCACTGCGATGGGAAGAAAAGTCTTGCGAGACCCGCCAGTGACCAATCTCCCCCCTCATCCGGCGCCCCACTGGGCGGCGCCCAACAGGAAGAGATGGACCAAGCGACTTTCGGAGGTCAAGTTGGACAAGCCCCTGGGAACAGAGTCAGGGAACCGCACCCCGTTCTTGGTGGAGCAATACTTCTCCACCGATCTCTCCTCTCTCTCTCCAATTCCCGACTCCTCCAAGCCCTGCTGGCTGTGCCCCCGAGCAGAGTGGAAAGGAGGATGGAGAAGAAGTGCAAGAAAGTGTCATCACTGCCCACAGGGTGCCGGCTTCTCCCAGCCCCTCCAAGCCAACGAGGGCAGGATCAACCATCACAAACGACCCCCAACTTTTTAATGGGATGAGCACCATCCTCCCCCCGTGATGGGAAGGAAAAGCACACGAGACCTACCAAGGACCGAAATCCCCAGATACATAGCCCCCCGCCGGGTGGCAGACAGCAGGAAGAGAGGGGCCAAGTGACGCTCGGAGGTCCCGGTGGACACACCCCCTGGGAAAAAGGCGCTGTGGAGCGGCCTCCCGGGTTTGACGGAGCAACCCTTCCCCACCGACATTTCTTCTCTCTCTCATATTCCCGACCCCGTCCCAGCCCCAGAGGCTGTGCACCAGGGCGGAATGTTAAAGAGGATGGAGAAGAAGGGCGGGAAAGGGTCGTCACAGCCCACAGGTTGCCGGCTTCTTCATGCCCCTCTAAGCCGAGGAAGGGAAGATCAACCACAACGGCGAATCCCCACGTCATAACAGGAACGAGCAGCCTCCTCTCACAGCGATGGAAAGGAAAGGCGTGGGAGACTCATCAGGGACCGACCTCCCAGCCCAACCAGCCCCACGCTGGGTGGCTGACAGCAGGAAGAGAGAGGCCAAGTGACTCTCTCGGGGGTCACGTTAGACACTCCCCCTAGGAACAGGGCGCAACGGAGCGGCACCCCGGATTTGGCGGAGAAACACTTCCCCACTGAACTTTCCTCTTTCTCTCCCCTTCACGACCCCGTCCCAGGCCTGGTTGCTGTGCCCCAGGGCTGACTGAAAAGAACATGAAGTAGAAGTGCAGGGAAAGTGTTGTAGTTCCCAACCAGATGCCAGAGTCTCCTTGCGCCTCCAAGCCAACGAGGGCAGGATCAACTACCACGGTGACCCCCTATTCGTTACGGAAACCAGCACCCACCTGCCCCCGCGTTGGGAAGGAGAGCAGTGCTAGTCCGGCCAGAGACCAACCTCCCCCCTACCTCGCCCCATGTGTGGTGGCGGACAGCAGGAAGAGAGGGGCCAAGTGACCCTCAGAGGTACCAGTGAACACGCCACCTGGGTAAAATACCCTATGGAGCGGCCCCCCAGGCTTGGCGGAGCAACCCTTTTCACCGACCTTTCCTCCCACTCTCTTGTTCCCAACCCTTCCCAGCCCTGGAAGCTGTGCCCCCGGGCTGAGTGAAATGAGGATGGAGAAGAAGTGCAGAAAAGGGTCGTCACCCTCCACCGGGTGCCGGTTTCTTCAAAGCCCTCCAAACAAACGAGGGAAGTCTCAATCACCATGGTGAGCATCCTTCATAACTGGAACAAGCACCCTCCTGCCACTGTTACGGAAAAGAAAGGCGTGGTAGACACGCCAGGGACCAACCTCCCCCCTCATCCGGCACCCCGCTGGGTGGCACCCAGCAGGAAGAGATGGACCAAGTGACTTTCGGAGGTCAAGTTGAACAAGCCCCCTGGGAACAGGGGGCCGGGGAATGGCACCCTGGGCTTGGTGGAGAAACACTTCTCCACCAAACTTTCCTCTCTCTCTCCCCCTCCTAGCTCCTCTCAGCACTGTCGGCTGTGCCCCTGAACCCAGTGGAAAAGAGGATGGAGAAGAAGTGCAGGAAAGTGTCATCACCTCCCACAGAGTGCCGGCTTCTCCCCACCCCTCCAAGCCAAATAGGGCAGGATCAACTACCACGGCGACTCCCCACTTTTTAACGGAATGAGCACCCTCCTCCCCCCGCATTGCAAAGGAAAGTCACGCGAGATCCACCAGGGCCTGATTTCCATCCTCACCCAATCCCCTGCTGGTAGGCGGCGGGAAGAAAGAGAGAGCCAAAGCGAGGCTCGGAGGTCCTGGTGGATATGCCCCCTGGGAAGAGGGCACTGCTGAGCGCATCCAGGGCTTGGTGGAGCAACCCTTCCCCACCAACCTTTCCTCTCTCTCTCTCCTACCCATCCCCGGAGGCTGTGCCCCAGGGCTGAGTGAAAAGAGGTTGGAGTAGAAGTGCGGGAATAAGTCGTCACGCCCCGCTGGGTGCCAGTATCTTCACACCCCTCCAAACCAACGAGGGCAGGATCAATCACCATGGTGAAACCCCCTTCATAACTGGAACAAGTAACATCCTGCAACTGTGACGGGAAGGAAAGGTGTGCAAGACCCGCCATGGTCCGACCACCCACCCAAACACTGCAACATACCGGGCGGCGCCCAACAGGAAGAGAGGGCCAAGTGACTCTCAGAGGTGAATTTGGACAAGCCCCCTGGGAACAGGGTGCAGGGAGTGGCACCCCGGGCTTGGCGGAGCAACACTTCCCCACCGAACTTTCCTCCTTCACTTCCCTTCCCAACCCCGTCCCAGCCTTGGAGGCTGTGCCCCAGGGCTGAGTGAAAGAGGATGGTGTAGAAGTGCAGGGAAAGTGTCGTCATTCCCAACCAGGTGCTGGAGTCTCAACGCGCCTCCAAGCAAAGGAGGGCAGGATCAACCACCACGGCGAACCCCCATTCGTAACGGAAACCAGCACTCACCTGCCCCTGCGATGGGAAGGAGAGCAGTGCGAGTCCGGCCAGAGACTGACCTCCCTCCTACCCTACCCCAAGGCCGGCGGCCTACAGCAGGAGGAGAGGGGCCAAGTGACTCTCAGATGTCCCGGTGGACACGCTCCCTGGGAAAAAGGCCCTATATAGCAGCCTCCCGGGCTTGGCGGAGCAACACTTCCCCACCGAACTTTCCTCCTTCACTTCCCTTCCCAACCCCGTCCCAGCCTTGGAGGCTGTGCCCCAGGGCTGAGTGAAAGAGGATGGTGTAGAAGTGCAGGGAAAGTGTCGTCATTCCCAACCAGGTGCTGGAGTCTCAACGCGCCTCCAAGCAAAGGAGGGCAGGATCAACCACCACAGCGAACCCCCATTCGTAACGGAAACCAGCACTCACCTGCCCCTGCGATGGGAAGGAGAGCAGTGCGAGTCCGGCCAGAGACTGACCTCCCTCCTACCCTACCCCAAGGCCGGCGGCCTACAGCAGGAGGAGAGGGGCCAAGTGACTCTCAGATGTCCCGGTGGACACGCTCCCTGGGAAAAAGGCCCTATATAGCAGCCTCCCGGGCTTGGCGGAGCAACCCTTCCCCTCCGACATTTCCTCTCTCACCCATTCCCGACTCAGTCCCAGACCCAGAGACTGTGCACCCGGGCGAAATGTTAAAGAGGATGGAGAAGAAGTGCAGGAAAGGGTTGTCACTGCCCATATGGTGCCGGCTTCTCCCCGCCCCTCAAGCCAACGAGGGCAGGATCAATTACCACTGTGACACCCCACTTTGTAACGAGATGAGCACCCTACTCCCCCCGTGACGTGAAGGAAAAGAACGCGAGACCCGCCATGGACCAACCAACCACCGCACACCTCCCCCGCCGGGGGGAGGCCAGCAGGAATATAGGGGCTAATTGAATCTCAGAGGTCCCGGTGGACACACCCCCTGGGAAAAAGGCGCTGTGGAGCGGCCCCCCCCGGGCTTGGGGGGCAACCCTTCCCCATCGACCTCTCCTCTCTCTCTCCCCTTCCCGACCCTGGCCATCCCTGGAGGCTGTGTCCCCAGGCTGAGTGAAATGCGGATGGAGTAGAAGTGCGGGAAAGGGTCGTCACCCCAACTGGGTGCCGACTTCTTCACAATCCTCCAAACTAAGGAGGGCAGGATCAGTCACCAAGGTGAACCCTCTTCTTAACGGGAAATAGCACCCTCCTCGACCCGCGACTGGAAGGAAAGGCATGCGAGAACCGCTAGGGACCGAAATTCCCCCCCATCCGGCCAACCGCCTGCAGCGCCCAGCAGGAAGAAAGGGGCCAAGTGACTCACGATGGACACACCCACTGGGAAAAGGGTGCCAGGGAACGGCACCCTGTGCTTGGCAGAGCAACACTTCCCCATCGACCTTTCCTTTCTCTCTCCCCTTCCTGATACCTCCCAGCCCTGGGGGCTGAGCCCACGGAGAGAGTGGAAAGCAGGATGGAGAAGAAGTGTGGGAAAGGGTCGTCACCGACCACAGGGTGCTGGCTTCTCATTGCCACTCCAAGCCAAGGAGGGCAATATCAACAAACATGGCGACCCCCAGGCCCCTAACAGGAACCAGCACCCTTTTGCCCCCACGACCGGAAGACCCGAAAGACCCGACAGGGACTGAAATGATGGGTAATTTCAGCGCCACCAGAAAGAGAGGAGCAAAGCAATGCTAGGAGGTCCCATTGGACACGCCCCCTGGGAACAAGGTGCTTCTGAGCGCATGCGGGCTTGGCGGAGAAGCCTTTCCCCACCGATCTTTACTCTCTCTCTCACCTTCCCAACCGCTTTCCAGCCCTGGAGGCTGTGCCCCTGGGCGGAGTGAAATGAGGATGGAGTACAAGTGTGGGAAAGGTTTGCCAATCCCAACTGGGTGCCAGCTTCTTCACACCCCTCCAAACGAAAGAGGGCAGGATAAATCAACACGGTGAACCCCCTTCATAACAGGAACGAGCACTCTCCTAGACTCTCGAGGGGAAGGAAAGGTGTTCCAGACCCGTTAGGGACCGACCTGAACCCCATCCTGACCCGAGGGGGCGTTGCCCAACAGGAAGAGTGGGGCCAAGTAACTCAAGTAACTCTTAGAGTTCAATTTCAACACGCCCCCTGAGAATAGGGTGCCAGGGAGCAGCTCCCTGGCCTTGACGGAGCAACCTGTACTCTCTCTAACTTTCCCAACCCCGTACCAGCCCCGGAGAATGTGCCCCAGGGTAATTTGGAACAGAGGATGGAGAAGAAGTGCGGGAAAGGTTCATAACCGCCCACAGGGTGTGGGGTTCACCCTGCCCCTGCAAGCCGGAGAGGGCAGGAGCAACCACCACGATGTACCCCACTTTTTAAAAGGAATGAGCACACTCCTTCCCCCGCGATGTGAAGGAAAGGCGCGCGAGACCCACAGGTGCCTGACCTCGAACCCCACACCATCCCCTGCCTGTCGGCGGCGGGCATGAAGAGAGAGGCCAAGCGAGGCTCAGGGGTCCTGGTGGAAACGCCCCCTGGGAACAGGGCTTGTGCAGCGGCCCCCCGGCTTTCGTGTAGCAACCGTTCCCCACCGATCTTTCTTCTCTCTCTCCCATTCCCGACCCCGTCCCAAACCCGGAGGCTGTGCATCCGGGCGGAATGTTAAAGAAGATGGAGAAGAAGTGCGGGAAAATTTCGTCACCGTCCACCGGCTGCCGGCTTCTCCAAGCCCGTCCAATCCAAGGAGGGCAGGATCAACTACCACAACGACACTCCACTTTGAAACGGGAATGAGCACCCTCCTGCCCCTGCGACGGGAAGGAAAGGCACGCAAGACACACCAGGGACAGTTCTGCCGTCCAAACCGCACCCTGTCGGGTGGCACTAACAGGAAGAGAGGGGCAAAGCGATGCTGGGAGGTCCCGGTGGACACGCCCACTGGGGGACAGGGTGCCTGTGAGCGCATCCAGGGCTTGGCGGAGCAACTCTTCCCCACCGACCTTTCCTCTCTCTCTCCCCTTCCCGACTCTTCCCAGCCCCAGTGGCTGTGCCCCCGGGCGGAGTGAAAAGAGGATGGAGTAGAAGAGCACGAAAGGGTCATCACCGCCCACCGGGTACCAGTTTTTTCAAAGCCCTCCAAACCAACGAGGGCAGGATCAATCACCATTGTGAGCCCCCTTCATAACTGGAACAAGCACACTCCTGCCACCGCGACGGGAAGGAAAGGCGTGCTAGACCCGCCAGTGAACAACCTCCCCCCTCATCCATCGCCCTTCTGGGCAGCACCCAGCAGGAAGAGATGGACTAAGTGACTTTCGGAGTTCAAGATGTACAAGCTCACCGGGAACAGGGTGCCAGGGAAAGGCACACCGGGCTTGGTGGAGCAACAGTTCTCCACCAACCTTTCCTCTCTCTATCCCCTTGCCGAATCCTCCGAGCCCTGCCGGCTGTGCCCCCGAGCAGACTGGAAAAGAGGATGGAGAAGAAGTGCAGGAAAGGGTCATCACCGCCCACAGAGTTCCGGCTTCACCCTGCCCCTCCAAAGGAACGAGGGCAGGATCAACCAACACGGCGAACCCCCACATTTTAACGGAATCAGCACCCTCCTCCCCCCGCGACAAGAAGGAAATGCACGTGAGGCCGGCAAAGGACCGACTCCCCACATACACAGCCCCGCGCCAGGTGGCAGACAGCAGGAAGAGAGGAGCCAAGTGACTCTCCTAGGTCCCGGTAGACATGCACCCTGGAAAAAGGGCACTGTGGAGCTGCCCCCGGATTTTGCTGAGCAACCTTTCAACACCCACCTTTCCTCTCTCTCTCCCATTACCGACCCCGTCCCAGCCCCGGAGGCTGGGCACCTGTGCGGAATATTAAAGAGGATGGAGAAGAAGTGCGGGAAAGGGTCGTCACCGCCTACAGGTTGCCGGCTTCTCCATGCCCCTCCAAGCCGAGGAAGGGAGGATCAACCACAACGGCGAACCCCCACGTCGTAACAGGAACGAGCAGCCTCCTCTCACCGCGATGGAAAGGAAAGGCGTGAGAGACTCGTCAGGGACCGACCTCCCAGCCCAACCCGCCCCACGCCAGGTGGCGGACAGCAGGAAGAGAGGGGCCAAGTGATTCTCGGAGGTCACGTTAGAAACGCCCCCTAGGAACAGGGCGCCACGGAGCTGAACACCGGACTTGCCGGAACAGCACTTCCCCAATGAACTTTCCTCTTTCTCTCCCCTTCCTGATCCCGTCCCAGCCCCGGAGGCTGTGCCACAAGGCTGAGTGAAAAGAGCATGAAGTAGAAGTGCAGGGAAAGTGCCGTCATCCCCAACCAGGTCCCGAAGTCTCCCCGCTCCTCCAAGCAAACAAGGACAGGATCAACCACCACGGTGACCCCCGTTCATAACGGAAACCAGCAACAACCTGCCCCCGCGATTGGAAGGAGAGGCGTGTGAGTCCGGCCAGAGACCGACCTCCCCCCTACCTCGCCCCATGCCCGGCGGCGGACAGCAGGAAGAGTGGGGCCAAGTGACTCTCAGAGGTCCCGGTGGACATGCTCCCTGGGTAAAAGGAGCTATGGAGCGGCCCCCCGGGTTTGGGGGAGCAACCCTTCCCCACCGACCTTTCCCCTCTCTCTCCCATTCCCGACCCCGTCCCAGCCCTGGAGGCTGTGCACCCAGGCGGAATGTTAAAGAAGGTGGAGAAGAAGTGCGGGAAAAGGTCATCAACACCCACCGGCTGCTGGCTTCTCCAAACCCCTCCAATCCAAGGAGGGCAAGATCAACTACCACAGCGACACTCCATTTGTAACGGGAATGAGTACCCTACAGCCCCTCTGATCGGAAGGAAAGGCACGTGATACCCGACAGGGACCGATCTCCCCGACAAACCGCCCCCTGTCGGGCAGCACCAACAGGAAGTGAGAGGCAAAGCGATGCTGGGAGTTTTCGGTGGACACGCCCACTCGGGACAGGGCGCCTGTGAGCGCATCCAGGGCTTGGCGGAGCAACCTTTCCCCACCGACCTTTCCTCTCTCTCTCCCCTTCCCGACTCTTCCCAGCCCTGGAGGCTGTGCCCCCGGGCAGAGTGAAAAGAGGATGAAGTAGAAGAGCGGGAAAGGGTCATCACCTCCCACCGGGTGCCGGTTTCTTCAAAACCCTCCAAACCAACGAGGGCAGGATCAATCACCAAGGTGAACCCCCTTCTTCACGGGAACGAGCACCCTCCTGGACCCGCGACTGGAAGGAAAGGCGTGCAAGACCCGTTAGGGACCGACCTCCTTCCCCATCCGGCCCCCCGCCGGTGGCGACCAACAGGAAGAGATGGGCCACGTGACTCTCAGAGATCACACTGGACACCCACACTAGGAACAGTGTGCCAGGGAACAGCATCCTGTGCTTGGCAGAGCAACACTTCCCCACCGAACTTTCCTCTCTCTCTCCCCTTCCTAATACCTCCCAGCCCTGGGGGCTATGCCCACGGACGGAGTGGAAAGCAGGATGAAGAAGAAGTGTGGGAAAGGGTCGTCACCGACCACAGGGTGCCGGCTTCTCCCCGCCCCTCCAAGCCGAGGGGGGCAGGATAAACCACCATTGAGAAACCGAGCCCCGTAACAGGAACCAGCACCCTCCTTCCCCCACGATGGGAAGGCCCAGAAGACCCGCCAGGGACCTAACTTACCCCCCAGAACGCCCCCCGCTGGGCGGCACCACCAGCAAGAGAGGAGCAGAGCAATGCTAGGAGGTCCCTTTGGACACACCCTCTGGGAACTGGGCGCTTCTGAGCGCATGCGGGATTGGCGGAGAAGCCCTTCCCCACCGACCTTTACTCTCTATCTCACCTTCCCGACCGCGTCCCAGTCCAGGAGGCTTTGCCCCCTGGCGGAGTGAAATGAGGATGGAGTAGAAGTGCTGGAAATGGTTGCCACCCCCAACTTGGTGCCAGCATCTTCACACCCCTCCAAACGAGAGCGGGCAGGATAAATCACCACGGTGAACCCCCTTCATAACTGGAACGAGCACTCTCCTGGACTCACGACGGGAAGGAAAGGTGTGCGAGACCTGCTAGGGACCAATCTGAACCCCATCCAAGTCCGAGCCAGCTTCGCCCTACAGCAAGAGTGGGGTCATGTAACTCTTAGAGGTCAAGTTGGACACAATCGTGGGAACAGGGTGCCAGGGAGCAGCAGCACCCCGGCCTTGGCGGAGCAACACTTCCCCTCTGACCTTTCCTCTCTCTCCCCTTCCCAACCCTGTCCCAGCCAAGGAGGCTGTGCCCCAGGGTGGATTGGAACAGAGGATGGAGAAGAAGTGCGGGAAAGGTTCGACACCAACACAGGGTGCCGGCTTCGCCCCTCCCCTCCAAGCCGGAGAGGGCAGGAGCAACCACTACGATGTATCAAAATTTTTAAAAGAAATGAGCACGCTCCTCCCCCTCGCGATGTGAAGTAAAGGCGTGTGAGACCCGCCAGGTCCTGACCTCGAACCCCACACCATCCCCTCCCTGTAGGTGGCGGGCATGAAGAGCGAGGCCAAGCAAGGCTCGGAGGTATAGGTGAACACGCCCCCTGGGAACAGGGTCCGTGCAGTGGCCCCCCGGGTTTCGCATAGCAACCCTTGCCCACCGATCTTTCTTCTTTCTCTCCCATTTCCGACCCCCTCCCAGCCCCGGAGGCAGTGCACCCGGGTGGAATGTTAAAGAAGATGGAGAAGAAGTGCGGGAAAATTTCGTCACTGCCCACCGGCTGCAGGCTTCTCCATGCCCCTCCAAGCCGAGGAAGGGAGGTTCAACCAAAACGGCGAACCCCCACCTCGTAACAGGAACGAGCAGCCTCATCTCACCAGGACGGAAAGGAAAGGCGTGAGAGACTCGTCAGGGACCGACCTCCCAGCCCAACCCGCCCCATGCCGGGCGGCGGACAGCAGGAAGAGAGGGGCCAAGTGACTCTCGGAGGTCACGTTAGACACGCCCCCTAGGAACAGGGCGCCACGGAGCGGAACCACGGACTTGCCGGAACAACACTACCCCAGTGAACTTTCATCTTTCTGTCCCCTTCCTGACCACGTCTCAGCCCCGGAGGCTGTGCCCCAAGGCTGAGTGAAAAGAGGATTGAGTAGAAGTGCAGGGAAAGTGCCGTCATCCCCAACCAGGTCCCAGAGTCTCCCCGCTCCTCCAAGCAAACAAGGACAGAATCAACCACCACGGTGACCCCCCATTCGTAACGGAAACCAGCACCCACCTGCCCCCGCGATTGGAAGGAGAGTAGTGCGAGTCCGGCCAGAGACCGACCTCCCCCATACCTCGCCCCATGCCCTCTTTACATGCCCATGTAAAGAGGATGGAGTAGAAGAGTGGCAAAGGGTCATCACCACCCACTGGGTGCCGGTTTATTCAAAGCCCTCCAAAATAACGAGTGCAGGATCCATCACCATGATGAGCCCCTTCATAACTGGAACAATCACCCTCCTGCCACCACGACGGGAAGGGAAGGAATGCGAGACCGCCAGGGACCAACCTTCCCCCTCATCCAGCGCCCGCTGTGTGGCGCCCAGCAGGAAGAGATGGACCAAGTGACTTTCGGAGGTCAAGTTGTACAAGCCCCCTGGGAACAGGGTGCCAGGAAACAGCACCCCAGGTTTTGCGGAGCAACACTTCCCCACCGAACTTTCCTTTTTCTCCTCCCTTCCCTACCCCGTCCCAGCCGCGGTGGCTGTGCCCCAGGTCTGAGTGAAAAGAGGATGGAGTAGAAGTGCACGGAACGTGTTGTCAGCCCCCACCAGGTGCCAGCGTATCCCTGCGTGTCCAAGCAAACAAGTGTAGGATCAACCACCACGGCGACCCGCCCTTCATAAAGGGAACGACCACTCTCCTGCACCCGCGATGGGAAGGAAAGGATGCGAGACCCGACAGAGACCAACCTTCCCCACACCCCGACCCATGCTGGGCGGCGGATAGCAGGAAGTGAGGAGCCAAGTGAATCTCGGAAGCCGCGATGGACACCCTCCCTGGGAACCAGGCGCCAGAGGCGGCACCCCAGCTTGTCGGAGCAACCCTTCCCCACCAACCTATCCCCTCTCTCTCCCCTTTCCGACCCCGTGCCAACCCCCGAGGCTGTGCCCCAGGGTGGATTGGAAAAGAGAATATAGAACAAGTGCTGGAAAAGGTCATCACTGTCCTCAGGGTGCTGGCTTCAACCCACCCCTCTAAGCCAAAGAGGGCAGGAGAAACCATCACGGTGGCACCCCTCTTTGTAACGGGAAAGAGCACACTCCTGCCTCCGCGACGGGAAAGAAAGGCACGCGAGAACCGCCAGGATCCGTTCTCCCCACCCAAACTGCCCCCATCGGGCGGCGCTAACAGGAAGAGTGGGGCAAAGCAATGTTGGGAGATCCCGGTGGACTCGCACCCTATTGACAGGGTGCCTCTGAGCACATCCAGGACTTGGCGGAGCGACCCTTCCCCACCGACCTTTCCTCTCTCTCTGTCTTTCCAGACCCTTCCCAGCCCCGGAGGCTGTGCCCCCAGGATGAGTGAAATGAGGATGGAGTTGAAGTGCGGGAAAGGATCATCACCCCCCACAAGGTGCCGGTTTCTTCACACTCCTCCAAACCAACGAGGGCAGAATCAATCACCATAGTGACCAACCTTCGTAACTGGAACGAGCACGCTCCTGCCACCGCGACGGGAAGGAAAGGCGTGCGAGATCCGCCAGGGACCGAACTCCCCCCTCACCCAGCCCCCGCCAGGTGGCACGCAGCAGGAAGAGAAGGTCCAAGTGAATCTCCGAGGTCAAGTTGGACAGGCCCCTGGGAACAGGGTGCCAGGGAACGGCACCCCGGTCTGGCGGAGCAAAACTACCCACCGACCTTTCCTCTCTCCCCTTCCCGAAACCTCAGAGTCCTTAAGGCTGTGCACCCAGGCCCAGTGGAAATGAGGATGAAGAAGAAGTGCAGAAAAGGGTCGTCACTGCCCACAGGCTGCTGGCTTCTCCCCGCCACTCCAAGCCAACGAGGGCAGGATCAACCACCATGCGGACACCCCACTTTGTAACTGAATGAGCACCCTCCTCCCTCCATGACGTGAAAAAAAAGCACGCGAGACCAGCCATGGACTGACCAACCCCTGCACACCGCCCAAGGCGAGCGGAGGCCAGCAGGAATATAGGGGCTATGTGAATCTTGGAGGTCCCGGTGGACACGGCCCCTGGGAAAAAGGCGCTGTGGAGAGGCCCCCCGAGTATGTTGGAGCAAACCTTCCCCACCGACCTTTCCTCTCTCTGTCCTGTTCCCTACTCTTCCCAGCCCTGGAGGCTGTGCCCCCGGGCTGAGTAAAATGAGGATGGAGTAGAAGTGTGGGAAAAGTTCATCACCCAAAACCGGGTGCCGGCTTCTTCACACCCCTCCAAACGAAAGAGTGCAGGATGAATCACCACGGTAAACCCCCTTCATAACGGGAACGAGCACCCTCCTGTAACCGCGACGGGAAAGAAAGGCATGCGAGTCGCTCTAGGGACCGACCTACCCCCCATCATCCCCAGCTGGCATCACCCAACAGGAAGTGTGGGGCCAAGTAACTCTCAGAGGTCAAGTTGGACATGCCCCCTGGGAACAGGGTGCCAGGGTCGGCACCCCGGCTTTGTCCGAGCAACACTTCCCCTCTGACCTTTCCTCTCTCTCCCATTCCCGACCCCGTCCCAGCCCCAGAGGCTTTGCACCCGGGCGGAATGTTAAAGAGGATGGAGAAAAGTGCGGGAAAGGTTCCTCAAAGCCCACAGGTTGCCGGCGTCTCCATGCCCCTCCAAGCCGAGGAGGGGAGGTTCAAACACCATGGCGACTCCAAGCTTAGTAACAGGAACCAGCAACCTTCTGCCCCCGCGACGGGAAGGCCCGGAAGACCGGCCAGGGTCTGACCTCACCCCCAAGCTGTCCCCCTCTGGGCGGTGCCCAGCAGGAAGACAGAGGCCAAGTGACTCTCAGAGGTCACGTTGGACACGAACCCTGGGAACAGGGCACCTCTGAGTGCATCCCGGGATTGGCGGAGCAACACTTCCCCACAGACCTTTACTCTCTCTCTCACCTCCCCGACCCCGGAAAAGCCCTGGAGGCTGTACCCCAAGTGGAGTGGAAAAGAGGATGGAGAAGAATTGCAGGTAAGTGTCATCACCGCCCACCGGGTACTGGCTTCTCCCCGCCCCTCCAAGCCGAGGAGTGCAGGATCAACCACCACTGTGACCCCCCACTTCGTAACAGGAATGATCAGCCTCCTCTCACCGCGACGGAAAGGAAAGGCATGGGAGACTCACCAAGGACCGACCTCCCAGCCCAACCCGGCCAAGGACAGGCGGCAGACAGCAGGAAGAGAGGGGACAATTGACTCTCGGAGGTCATGTTAGACACGCCCCCTAGGAACAGGGTGCCACGGAGCGGCACCCTGGGCTTGGCGGAGCAACACTTCCCCACTGAACTTTCCTCTTTCTCTCCCCTTCCTGACCACATCCCAGCCCTGGAGGCTGTGCCCCAGGGCTGAGTGAAAAGAGGATGGAGTAGAAGTGCAGGGAAAGTGTTGTCATTCCCAAACAGGTGCTGGAGTGTCCCCGTGCCTCCAAAACAATGAGGGCAGGATCAACCACCTCGGCGACCCCCCATTCGTAATGGAAACCAGCACCCACCTGCCCCCGCTATGGGAAGGAGAGCAGTGCGAGTCCGGCCAGAGACCGACCTCCCCCCTACCCTGCCCCAAGCCCGGCGCCCGAAAGCAGGCAGAGAGGGGCGAAGTGATTCTCGGAAGTCCCTATGGACACCCCCACTGGGAACCAGGCGCCTCGGAGCGGCACCCCAGCTTGGCGGAGCAACCATTCTCCACCATCCTATCCTCTCTCTCTCCCTTTCCCGACCCAGTCCCAGCCCCGGAGGCTGTGTCCCAGGGTGGATTGGAAAAGATAATGGAGAACAAGTGCGGGAAAGTGTTGTCACCGCCCACAGGGTGCAGGCTTCACCACACCCCTCCAAGCCGAAGAGGGCAGGAGAAATCACCAGGGCGACACCCCACTTTTTAATGTGATGAGCACCCTCCTCCCCCTGCGACGTGAAGAAAAGGCTAGCGAGACCAGGCCAGGGCCTGACCTCGAACCCAACCCCATCCCCTGCCTGTCGGCGCCGGGCATGAAGAGAGGGGCCAAGCGAGGCTCGGAGGTCCTGGTGGACACACCCCCTGGGACAGGGCGCTGTGCAGCGACCCCCAGGGGTTTGCGTAGCAAACCTTCCCCACCGATCTTTCTTCTCTCTCTCCCATTCCCGACCCCGTCCCAGCCGCGGAGACTGTGCACCCCAGCGGAATGTTAAAGAAGATGGGGAAAAAGTGCGTGAAAAAGTCGTCACCGCCCACCGGCTACCCGCTTCTCCAATCCCCTCTAATCCAAGGAAGGCAGTATCAACTACCATGGCGACACTCCACTTTGTAACAGGAATGAGCACCCTCTTGCCCCTGCGACGGGAAGGAAAGGCACACGAGCCCCGCCAGGGACCGATCTCCCCCCCAAAACGCCCCCTGTCTGGTGGCGCCAACAGGAAGAAAGGGGCAAAGCAATGCTTGGAGGTTCCGTTGGACACGCCACCTGGGAAAAAGGTGCTGTGGAGCGCCCTGCGGGGTTTGGCGGAGCAAACCTTCCCCACTGAACTTTCCTCTCTCTCTCCCCTTCCCGACTCTTCCCAGCCCCGGTGGCTGTGCCCCTGGGCGGAGTGAAAAGAAGATGGAGTAGAAGAGCGGGAAAGGGTCATTACCGCCCACTGGGTGCCGGTTTCTTCAAAGCCCTCCAAACCAACGAAGGAAGGATCAATCACCATGGTGAGCCCCCTTCATAACTGGAATAAGCACCCTCCTGCCACCACGATGGGAAGGAAAGGCTTGCGAGACCCGCCAGGGATCAACCTCCTCCCTCATCCGGCGCCCCGCTGGGAGTCGCCCAGCAGGAAGAGATGCACCAAGTGACTTTCGGAGGTCAAGTTGTACAAGCCCCCTGGGAACAGGGTGCCCAGGAACGGCATCCCAGGCTTGGTGGAGCAACACTTCTCCACCGACCTTTCCTCTCTCTCTCCCCTTCCCGACTCCTCCGAGCCCTGCCGGCTGTGCCCCCGAGCAGAGTGGAAAAGAGGATGGAGAAGAAGTGCAGGAAAGGGTCATCACATCCCACAGGGTGCCGGCTTCTCCCCGCCCCTCCAAGCCAACGAGGGCAGGATCAACAAGCACGGCGACCCCCAACTTTTTAACGGGATGAGCACCCTCCTCCCCCTGCAACGGGAAGGAAAAGCACACGAGACCCGACAAGGACCGACCTCCCCACACACACAGCCCACCGCTGGGTGGCGGACAGCAGGAAGAGAGGGGCCAAGTGACTCTCGGAGGTCCCCGTGGACACTGCCCCTGGGGAAAAGGCGCTTTGGAAGGCACCCCACGTTTGGCGGAGCAACCCTTCCCTACCGATATTTCCTCTCTCTCTCCCATTCCCGACCCCGTCCCAGCCACAGAGGATGTGCACAGGGGCGGAATGTTAAAGAGGATGGAGAAGAAGAGCGGGAAAGGGTCGTTACCCCCAACTGTGTGCCGACTTCTTCACACCCCTCCAAAACAAGGAGGGCAGGATTAATCACCAAGGTGACCCCACCTTCAAAACGGGAACGAGCACTCACCTGCCCACGCGATGGAATGAAAAAGCGTGCGATACCCGCCAGGGACAGACCTCTCCCCCCACCCCGCCAACCGACGGGCAGCTCCCAGAAGGAAGAAAGGGGCCAAGTGACTCTCGGAGTTCACGTTGGACACGCCACCTGAGAACAGGGCGCCACGGAGCAGCTCCCCGGCCTTAGTGGAGCAATCCTTCCCCACCGACCTGTCCTCTCTCTCTCCCCTTCCCAACCCCGTCCCAGCCCCGGAGGCTGTGCCCAGGGCTGAGTGAAAAGAGGATGTAGTAGAAGTGCAAGGAAATTGTCGTCACCCCCCACCACTTGCCGGCATCTCCCCACGCTTCCAAGCCAACAATGGCAGGATCAACCACCACGGCGACTCCCCCTTCATAAAGGGAAAGAGCACTATCCTGCCTCCGCGATGGGAAGGAAAGGATTCGAGACCCGCCAGAGGCCGACCTACCCCCTACCCCGACCTGTGCTGGGCGGCAGATAGCAGGAAGAGTGGGGCCAAGTGACTCTCGGAGGTCCCGATGGACACCCCCCTGGGATTCGGTTGCCATGGAGCGGCACCTCGGGCTTGGCGGAGAAACTCTTCCACACCAATCTTTCCTCTCTCTCTCCCCTTCCTGACCCCGTCCCAGCCCCGGAGGCTTAGCCCCAGGGTGGATTGGAAAAGAGGATGGAGAACAACTGCGGGAAAGGGTCGTCACCGCCCACCGGCTGCTGGATTATCCTCGCCCCTCCAAGCAAAAGAGGGCAGGATCAACCACCACGGCGACCCCCCACTTTGTAACGGGAAAGAGCACACTGCTGCCTCTGCAAGGGGAAAGAAAGGCACGCGATACCCGCCAGGGACCAATACCCCCACAAAACTGCCCCCTGTCTCGCGGTGCCAACAGGAAGAGACGGGAAAAGCGATGCTGGGAGGTCCCGATGGACACTTCCCCTGGGAACAGGGCCCCTTCAAGCGGCAACCCGGGCTTGGTGGAGCAACGCTTCCCCACAGACCTTTTCTCTCTCTCTCCCCTTCCCCACCCCGTCTCAGCACTGGAAGCCATGCCCCCATGCGGAATGAAAAGAGGATGGATTAGAAGTGCAGGAAAGGGTTGTCACCTCCCACCGGCTGCCGGCTTCTACCCTCCCCTCCACGACCAGGAGGGCAGGATCAACAACCATGGCCATCCCCCTCTTCCTAAGGGGAACGAACACCCTCCTGCCCCCGTGAAGGGAAGAAAACGCGTGAGACACCCGCTAGGTACCGACCTCCCCCATCAAACGGTCCCTGGCCGGGGGAGCGTTCAGCAGGAAGAGAGGGATCAAGCGACGTTCGGAGGACCAGTTGCACAAGACCCCGGGGAACAAGGTGCCGCAGAGCGGCCCCCCGACCTTTGCGAAGCAACCTTTCCCCACCGAACTTTCCTCTCTCTCTCCCATTCCCAACCCCATTCCAGCCTCTGAGACTGAGCCCCCGGGCGGAGTGGAAAAGAGGATAGAGAAGAATTGCAGTAGAGGGTCGTCACCACCCACCGGGTGTCGGCTTCTCCTCACACCTTCATGCGGAGGAGTGCAGGGTCAACATCCACTGCGACCTCACACTTCCTAACAGGAACGAGAAGCCTCCTACCGGGACTGAAAGGAAAAGCATGCGAGACCCGCCGGGGACCGACCTCCCCCCGCACACTGCCCCAGCCGGGCGGAGGACAGCAGGAATAGAGTGGCCAAGTGAATCTCAGAGTTCCCGGTGGACTCACCCCCTGTGAAAAATTCGCTGTGGAGCAGCCCCCCGGGTTTGGCGGAGCAACCGTTCTGCACCTAACTTTCCTCTCTCTCTCCTGTTACTGACCCTTACCAGTCCTGGAGGATGTGCCCCAAGGCTGAGTAAAATGAGTATGGAGTAGAAGTGCAGGAAGGGTTGTCACCCCCAACTGGTGCTTCACCCTGCCCCTCCAAGCCGGAGAGGGCAGGAGCAACCACCACGATGAACCCCACTTTGTAATTGGAATGAGCAACCTCCTCCCCCCGCGATGTGAAGGAGAGTCGCGTGAGACCCGCCAGGGCCTGACCTCCATCCCCACCCCATCCCCTCCCTGTCGGGGGTGGGCATGAAGAGAGGGGCCAAGCGAGGCTCAGAGGTCCTGGTGGACACACCCCCTGGGAACAAGGCGCGTTGCAGCAGCCCCGCGGGCTTCGCATAGCAACCCTTCCCCACCGATCTTTCTTCTCTCTCTCCCATTCCCGACCCCGTCCCAGCCCCGGAGGCTGTGCACCCGGGCGGAATGTTAAAGAGGATGGAGAAGAAGTGCGGGAAAAGTCGTCACCCCCAACCGGCTGCCGACTTCTTCACACCCCTCCAAACCAACGAGGGCAGGATTAATCACCAAGGTGACCCCACATTAATAACGGGAAAAGCACTCACCTGCCCACGCGATGGGACGAAAAAGCGTGTGATACCCGCCACGGACAGACCTCTCCCCCCACCCCACCAACCTACGGGCGTCTCCCAGCAGGAAGAAAGGGGCCAAGTGACTCTCGGAGGTCACGTTGAACATGCCACCTGAGAACAGGGCGATACGGAGCGGCTCCCCGGCCTTTGTGGAGAAATCCTTCCCCACCGACCTTTCCTCTCTCTCTCCCCTTCCCAACCCCGTCCCAGCCCCGGAGGCTGTGCCCAGGGCTGAGTGAAAAGAGGATGGAGTAGAAGCGCAGGGAAAGTGTCGTCACCCCCCACCACTTGCCGGCATCTCCCCACGTGTTCAAGCCAACAATGGTAGGATCAACCACCACGGCAACCCCCCCTTCATAAAGGGAAAGAGCACCCTACTGCCTCCACGATGGGAAGGAGAGGATGCGCGACCCCCCAGAGGCCATCCTACCCCACACCCCGACCTGTGCCGGGCGACAGATAGCAGGAAGAGAGGGGCCAAGTGACTCTCGGAGGTCCTGATGGACACCCCCCTGGGGTCCGGGTGCCACGGAGCGGCACCCTGGTATAGGCAGAGCAACACTTCCTCACCGACCTTTCCTTTCTCTCTCCCCTTCCCGAACCAGTGCCAGCCCCGGAGGCTATGCCCCAGGGCTGAGTGAAAAAGGATGGAGTAGAAGTGCACTGAAAGTGTCTTCACTCCCCACCAGGTGCCAGCGTCTCCCCGTGCGTCCAAGCCAACAAGGGCAGGATCAACCACCACGGCGAACCCCGTTCCTAAAGGGAACGAGCACTCTCCTGCCCCTGCGATGGGAAGGAAAGGATGCGAGACCCGACAGAGACTGACCTCCCCGCCACCCTGAACCATGCCGGGCGGCGGAGAGCAGGATGAGCGGGGCCAAGTGATTCTCGGAGGTCCTGATGGAAACCCCCGCTGGAAAATAGGCGCCACGGAGCAGCACCCCGGCTTGGCGGAGCAACCTTTCCCCACCAACCTATCCTCTCTCTCTCCCCTTCCCGACCCCGTCCCAGCCCCGGAGGCTGTGCTCCTGGGCGGAGTGGAAAGAGGATGGAGTAGAAGAGCGGGAAAAGGTCATCACCGTCCACCGGGTGACGGTTTCTTCAAAGCCCTCCTAACCAACGAGGGCAGGATCAATCACCATTGTGAGAACCCTTCATAACTGGAACAAGCACCCTCCTGCCACCACGACAGAAAGGAAAGGCGTGCGAGACACGCCAGGGACCAACCTCCCCCCTCATCCGGCGCCCCGCTGGGTGGCGCCCAGCAGGAAGAGATGGACCAAATGACTTTCGGAGGTCAAGTTGGACAATCCCCTGGGATCAGGGTGCCAGGGAACGGCATCCCGCGCTTGGTGGAGAAACACTTCTCCACCAAACTTTCCTCTCTCTCTTTCCCCCTCCTTGCTCCTCCCTGCCCTGCCCGCTGTGCCCCCTAACAGAGTGAAAAAGAGGATGGAGGAGAAGTGCAGGAAAGTGTCATCACTGCCCACAGAGTGCCGGCTTCTCCCCGCCCCTCCAAGCCAAGGAGGGCAGGATCAACCACCACGGCGACCCCCACGTTTTAACGGAATGAGCACCCTCCTCCCCCCACGTTAGGAAGGAAAACCACGCGAAACCCGCCAGGACCCGATTTCCATCCCCACACAATCCCCTGCCTGTCGGCGGAGGGCAGAAAGAGAGGGACAAAGCGAGGCTCGGAGGTCCTGGTGGACATGCCCACTGGGAAGAGGGCACTGCTGAGCGCATCCAGGGCTTGGTGGAGCAACCCGTCCCCACCAACCTTTCCTCTCTCTCCCCCTTCCCATCCCCGGAGGCTGTGCCCCAGGGCTGAGTGAAAAGTGGATGGAGCAGAACTGCGGGAATATGTCGTCACGCCCCACCGTGTGCCAGTACCCTCACACCCCTCCAAACCAACGAGGGCAGGATCAATCACCATGGTGAAACCCCCTTCATAACTGGAACAAGCAACATCCTGCAACCGCGACGGGAAGTAAAGGTGTGCAAGACCCGCCGGGGACCGACCACCCACCCAAACACGGCAACCCACCAGGAGGCGCCCAACAGGAAGAGAGAGGCCAAGTGACTCTCAGAGGTGAATTTGGACAAGCCACCTGGGAACAGGGTGCAGGGAGCGGCACTCCGGTCTTGGCGGAGCAACACTTCCCTACCGAACTTTCCTCTTTCTCTCCTCTTACCGACCCCGTCCCAGCCCCGGAGGCTGTGCCCCAGGGCTGAGTGAAAAGAGGATGGAGTAGAAGTGCAGGGAAAGTGTTGTCATCCCCAACGAGGTGACGGAGTCTCCCCGTGCCTCCAAGCCAATGAGGGCAAGATCAACCACCACGGCGACCCCACATTCATAATGGAAACGAGCTCCCACCTGTCCCCCGAGGGGAAGGAGAGCAGTGCAAGTCCTGCCAGAGACCGACCTCGCCCCTACCCCGCCTCATGGCCGGCGGCGCACAGCAAGAAGAGAGGGTCGAAGTGACTCTCAGAGGTCCCGGTGGACATGACCCTTGGGAAAAAGGCGCTATGGTGCGGCCCCCCGGTCTTGGCGGAGCAACTCTTCCACACCAACCTTTCCGCTCTCTCTCCCCTTTCCGACCCCTGCCAGCAGCGTAGGTTGTACCCCCGGGCTGAGTGAAATGAGGATGGAGTAGAAGTGTGGGAAATGGTCGTCACCCCCAACCGGGTGCCGGCTTCTTCACACCCCTCCAAACCAAGGAGGGCAGGATCAATCAGCAAGGTGAACCCTCTTCTTAACGGGAACGAGCACCCTCCTGGACCCGCAACTGGAAAGAAAGGCATGCGAGACCCGCTTGGGACCGACCTCCACCCCCATCTGGCCCTCCGCAGGTGACGCCCAGCAGGAAGAGAGGGGCCAAATGACTCTCAGAGGTCGCATTGGACACACCCACTGGATACAGGGTGCCAGGGAACGGCACCCTGTGCTT
>PVKS010018145.1:0-28428 GCA_004027875.1 Aplodontia rufa
CATAAGAACGTAACCCCCCCCCGGCCCCGGCGGCGAGGACTCCCCCCCCTTCCTTGGGGGAGGAGAGCCGGAGCCCGAGCGAGCCAAGGCAGGAAAAGGCAGTCGCTGACTGCCCGGCCCGCTGATCATTTTTATTATTGAGACTATTATTAAAAGGGGGCGGGGACCCCAGAATGCGGGGAAGGACGATAGAGACGCAGCAATTTTTATTAAACAGATTATTCCTCAAATAATAATACGCGCAAGATGGCTGAAGGTGGCTGTGATGAGAGTGTTCGAGTTGGGGGGTTCTCCCTTTTCTTCTTCTTTTTTTTTTGATCCGAGGATAAAGCTCTGAAGCGACAGCAGCTGCGAAGACCCTGCCCGGAGTGCCCTCCCCTCACTTGAGAAGCTGCGGGCGGACAAACGGACCCACAGACGGAGCGACGGGCGCAGGCCCGCCCCGGACGCGTCGCCTGGGCAGCAGCCGGGGGCCGCAGGCGCTCCCCTTTCTCCTGACTTCTTCCAATTTTAATCTTTTTTTTATTTTTTGGAAAGGACTGGGGTGGGTGGAGCAGAGGTGGAGAGAAATCAGGACTTGGCATTTTCTCCCCTCTCGCTCTCCTAATTTGCTAGAGGCTGCCAGCCCTACCCGTAGTGGGGGACAACCAAAAAGAGAAAAAGAGAAGGCTGCAGGACCCTCCAGCGCGCGCGCCTGGATTCCCGGCCGCCGCAGTCGCCAGGAGCCCAAGATGGCAGGGCGCTGAGGAGGCAGCGCGGCTTGGCTGGCTCAGCCCGGCCCCGCCGCCGCAGGCTGGCTCCGACCGCAGCCCCGAGCCTTCCAGGCCGGAGCAGAGGCCGAGAAGAAAAGAAAGTGGGGGGAGGGGGTCGGGGGGGCGAAGGGGGAGGGCCGGGCGGGGGGAGGGGAGGTCCGGGAGCCGAGCCTCCGTTCATTAGCAGTTGAGAAAAATTCCTTTCTAGTTTGATCAATCCTTGTTTTCCTCGGCAGAGCCGAGGCGCCCGCCCAGCGCGAAGACGGAGAGCGGGGTCTCTTCGGGGCGGGGGCGTCCAGAGCGGGG
Organism: Aplodontia rufa; assembly: GCA_004027875.1. Classification (NCBI taxonomy): domain Eukaryota; kingdom Metazoa; phylum Chordata; class Mammalia; order Rodentia; family Aplodontiidae; genus Aplodontia; species Aplodontia rufa. The sequence continues at coordinate 1,059 of PVKS010018145.1, forward strand.
CCTCGAGGGAGCGCTTAAGTAGCGACGAGGGGGTCAGGCCCGAGCACCTCCGGGGCTTCTCCCTCCCTCCCTTTCTGGTTGCCTTTTTTTCCACTTCTCTCCCTCCCCCTTCCGTTTCTATTTGTGAAGGAGGAGGAAGGCAGAGGCGGGCTGGTGTCTCTGGCCGGGGACTGGAATTTCATCTGAATGACTGCCCCAGCGCGCACGCAGTGCCCCGGAGTCAGCCCGCCCGCGCCCCGCAGCTCGCGCCCGCACATTGTCGGCAAGCCGGGGGACGCCCGCACCCCAGCCCGGGGACCGCTGGCTCGCCTCGCCCGCTGGGTCCGGATCTAGCAACCCCTGCCTCGGCCGCACTCGCTTCCAGGGCCCTCGGACCTCGGCCCAGGGCCAGGCGAGGGAGGCGCGGCGCCGACGAGCCGGGCGGGATCCACCATCACCGCCACCGTCGCTGGAGGAAGTGTGCGGCTCCCGGGCTCCGTCTGCCGTTGGGGCGCGCCCCGATGTCAGCTGCGGGGCGCGAAGGCCGCGGGCCGCCACTGCCCTAGCGGCGCCGACGGGGAGGCGGCCTCTTATATGGAATTTGGACCCCAGCGTTCCCCTCCAGGGCTGGTGCCCCGGCCACGGCCCTGGCGCAGTCCGCCGCCTCCCGCTAGGCGCTCGGGAGGAGGAGGAGACGCAGCCGGCGGCGCGCGCGGCGTGAGGACCGAGGCTCCCTCCTCTGGGGGGCGGGCACGCGAAAGGCGCTGGTGACTGAGCTACTGTCGGGGCCGACGAGGACCGAAGCTCGGGGCTCGGTGGACCCATAGCTGCACGGGACGGACACCCAAGGGCTGGGGAGTTGGGGAGATCTACCCAGGCCCCCTGCCCCCAGCCGCCATGGCTGAGAATTGGAAGAACTGCTTCGAGGAGGAGCTCATCTGCCCCATCTGCCTGCACGTCTTCGTGGAGCCGGTGCAGCTCCCATGCAAACACAACTTCTGCCGGGGCTGCATAGGCGAGGCATGGGCCAAGGACAGTGGCCTGGTGCGCTGCCCGGAGTGCAACCAGGCCTACAACCAGAAGCCGGGCCTGGAGAAGAACCTGAAGCTCACCAACATCGTGGAGAAGTTCAACGCCTTGCACGTGGAGAAGCCGCCGGCGGCGCTGCACTGCGTGTTCTGCCGCCGTGGCCCCCCGCTGCCCGCGCAGAAGGTCTGCCTGCGCTGCGAGGCGCCCTGCTGCCAGTCCCACGTGCAGACGCACCTGCAGCAGCCCTCCACTGCCCGCGGGCACCTCCTGGTGGAGGCGGACGACGTGCGGGCCTGGAGCTGCCCGCAGCACAACGCCTACCGCCTCTACCACTGCGAGGCCGAGCAGGTGGCCGTGTGCCAGTACTGCTGCTACTACAGCGGCGCACATCAGGGACACTCGGTGTGCGACGTGGAGATCCGGAGGAATGAGATCCGGGCAAGTACCCTGCAAACGCACTCGCGCGCCCGCGCTCGCGCACACACACACACACACACACACACACACACACACTCCGGCCTGGGAACCACCCAGCCTGACTGGCGATCCTTGTGACATCAGGCTAGAGGCCTCCTTCCAAACTCTTATCTGAAAGTTTGGGGGCAAGGATCCCCAAGAAGGGTTCCAGATCCCTGCTAGCTACATTTCCTGCACCGGTGTTCTAGGGTCCATCTTACGAGTTCTTTATGGAATTGGGGTGGAGTGCTGTAAGATGTAGAGTTTGGGTGTTGCTTGTCTGTTTTGCGCAGCTCCCTCCCCCAGCGTTGTTTCTGTAAGCCCTACGGGAAGTCACCAAGGCAGTGACCCCGGTCCTACTTCTCCAGCTGCTGTTTATGTAATGAGTGTCCTGGTGCCTCTGCTGTGGCTGACATGATCCATGATGCTGGCATACCAATGAGGAAGTAAACAAAAGCAGCCATGTTAGTTTTAAGCTCTATTGGAAACACATTGGGGGGTGGGGGCAGCTTCCGGAGGGATAGCAGAACTCCGGGTATCTATTTGAGAGAGGCCTGGACAGCCAGAGTTACCCCACAGTATCCCAGCTCTGCCTATTAGTCTAGCTAGAGTGTGCGAGGAACTGCCCTGTGTGCCTGTGCCTTGTCCGCGCCTGCATGAACAAACCTTAAAGTATGTATCTTCATCATCCCGAGCCCATTCCTCCCAGCCCAGCCCTCTTCCACAGCCCTCCCACATTTGGGGAGGGGAGGTAGAAGACAGAAAAAGAATCCTGTGGGTTTAAGGTTGAGCCGCCTTGAAATCTGGTTTCAGGCAGCTGGCTTCCCCTGGGCTGCCGGCTTGGTGATTACGGAACCGCACCCCCTCCCATTGTATACACCCTGCAGCAGCGGCCAATGTCAAAATTGCCTTCCCCCTCAGGCCTCTGGGCTGGGTTTGGAAGCTGGTCTGAGGCAATACTTCCGTCCCCTTCAGTGGAGGGGACTCCTCCTAGGTCCCTCCCCAGTTCCCTGGCTCACCAGGGTTGAGTCACACCAGAAGGAAGGGGTTGTCCTAAGACCGGACTGAGCCATCTCAGGAGCCCCAGCTTGGGGCCTGGGTGTGATATCACTTTGGTAGGACTGGGCTGTGGTAGAACTGGGAGTGTTTATGGGTGGGGGCCCCTGGAGACTAGTAGAGGCTGGTGGGGAGCTTGGGTATGAGGAAGCTCTGATCAGGTCATGGTTGTAGATGGGAGCTGTTTCCTGGGGGGGGGGGCAGTCACAATGAGTCACTGTTTAGCAATCAAAAAACATACATATACAACCAACAAAAGGCAGGAGGGCCACCACAGGCTGAAGGCGGAATAACAAATAAAATTTGCTGTATAATTAGTTTGCAATCTGATGGGCTAGCCCTAGGGTTTTGTGCCAGGAGAGGCTTCTGGTTTCTTAAAGGAAGTGTGGGGGGTGGAGAAAAGAACCACTCCCTCCCCTTAGTACTGTTGGAAAAGGCCAAATCCCCGGGGAAGTGGAGGAGCCAGAGGAGCCTGGGTGTCCTCCACCCTGACTCAGGGCAGGCACAGCCCACACTTTCTCCAGTATTGGGAAGCTGCTGCTATTAATAAAGATAGCAGGGCTGGGGAGAGGAGGCTGGGAAAGTGCAGAGGCTGGGAGGGCTGGCCAGTTCCCCGTCTGGGATTGGCAGTGGAAAGTGAGAGGAGAGTAAAGAAGGAGAGATGGGTAAAAGGAACTGGAAGGGGCAGCACCCAGGGTGTTGAGCCGGATATATGCCCACACCCACAAGGCTACTTTTAGTGGGCTCAAGTGCTAGCGATGACTAGTTGGGGGTAGGGAGAAAACTTCATTATACTTAACTTGTTAGTAGGGGAGTATCCTTAGGTGTGTGCCTATATTTGCCCTCAAATTAACCTGTCTCTTGCCTGTAGCTTTGGGAGAACACTGGTGGCACTGGGGTTTCTGCCAGCAGGCCCCTGTTCTAGAGGACTGGATGGATGAGACTAGGCACTGAACTTTGTCAGCAACTCTGTGGTGTGTGTGTGTGTGTGTGTGTGTGTTCGTGTGTGTTCTTGTGCATGGTGTGGGCAGGCTCAGAAGTAGTGGGTTGCATCAGGGCCAGATGTGTAATTCTGTGCGCTCAGCATCTGTGCCCAGCAGCCTGAGTCTCATCCTCCTCCAGAATCCTCCACCTTCAACTCCATTCTCTTCAGGGCACCAGGGTTGGAGATCCTTCAATAGCCCAGTGTCACTCAAGCGTAGTGTTAAGTTTGACTTATTGAATGTGGAGGAATAGGAGCCCTGCCCTGGCAGGGTGGTGAACCCTAGGGAAGCTGAATAGAAGAACCATGTCCCTGTCTCTGTCTCTATCTCTGTCTCCCTCTCTCTTCCTCCCTCCCTCCCCCAGTCTTGGAGAGGGTCTTTGCCTTGCTCTCTTTTTTCTTGCTGGAGAAAGTCTGACATAAAAGGTCTTTGCTGGTGCCATAATGAGGGTTACAAAATTCTTCAGTATATAGGAGTGGAAGAACTGACACCTGGCCCACACCTTAAAATCTAGGTTCTGCTTCTGTTCTGCCCTGGGGGGGGTGGTAGGAGGGGTTGGCCACTAACCTGCCAGATCAATTGGCTGAAACCCTGATTAACCCCTCCCTGGTGGTCCCACCCTCACCCACTTAGGTCAGGGGTGAGGGTGGGGTGGAACAGCAGAAGGGCAAGCAGGCGCTCTAGGGCCTGAGTGACTTGAAGGGGCCTCAGCCTTTTGCAGGTGAAGTCATTGTCCCATTCTTCCCCTGGGAAGCCAGTATTCCAGCCTCGTTGCCTGATGCCTAGATTCCCACAGGACTTGCCAACATCCTCAGCATGTTTTCCCATGAGACCACGGGGGGCGGGGGTCACTAAGGGCCCAAGATTAGTACATCCAAGTGGACTCAGGCCTGGCAATCCTGAGTGGACAAACCCCTCGCAGCCCTCAGGTTCCATGTGTTCATCTGAGTACCCAGGGACTGACCCAAGAGAAGGCTTAGATAGGGGGAGGGGAAAACTGTGGAGGGGGGTTGCATGTGTGTTCAAGTGTGCCTACTTGAGCTTATATATTCATACTGTGCTTCTGTGTCATCCCTAGGACCCCCAGATCAAGGCTGGAGGTGTATCCAGGACTCTGTTCCCAGTTGCAGAGTTGAAGAGGTGTTATCTGGGGAGGGGGATCATTCTGCTGGGGCCAGTTTGGGGTTTGTAGCTGCTTGGGGTGAGAGCATCCTCTTCACAATGCCTGTGCTGGAGGGTCTCTGCCCCTGTATGTCTGGCTCTGGGTAGACTGTAGGAGTCTACAGTCTACCCAGGTAGACTGTAGACTACCTGGAGGAGTAGACTACCTGGAGGAGGGTGGGTGGGTCCCAACTATGCTACTGCCTGACTCTGGCCATGCTGACCCACTCCCCACAGCAGACAGACTCCTGAGGTCTTAGATGAGGTGGGGAGACTGTGTGTGTCTGAGTCTGAATGTGGTATGTGGGCCTGCTGTGCCCTTTCCTTGACTATCCAGAGACTTTGTGGAAGGGGAGGCCTGATTTGACCTTCCTCCCTTTCCCTAAGAGGAGCCTTAGGCAGAGGCCCAGCCCCCTACCTCCAACCTAGGATCCTGCTGACACAGCAGGGTGCCTGTCATGTATGCTGTATTGATTACTCTGCCTCCTGCAGCTCTGGGAGGCTGTGCTTCAACATCTGCAGGTGTGTGTGTGTGTGTGTGTGTGTGTGCGCGCGCGCGTGCGCACAGCCAGCACAGCGCTTCTAGATATTTTACATGTGACTTAACGTATTGTCTCTCACATGGGTATCTCTGAGAAGGGACAACATGTGTGGCTGTGAGGTCAGGAGGGCACATGAGTGTGTGTGTGTGTGTGTGTGTGTGTGTGTGAGTGAATAAGGGAGTACGCAGGGTGTGTGTGTGCCATGCTGGCCACACATCTTGCAGTTGAAGTTGAGTGTGCATGCTTCCCTGTTGTCAACATGGCTGCCAGTATGAGTGCTTGTTCGGATGATCTGGTGGCTATTCCCGTCAAGGGGCTTGCGACTCTCTTGCCTGGTGGGGTATTGAGGAAGAAAGAAAATGATGGATTCACCTTACTGTGAGCTGCTGCCTTGGCAGGTGTTGAAGGTGGGAGCCTGAATGGGTCTTGCAGTACTGTGTTGGAGGACATTATGGGTGGGCATAGGGAGCTCTCCTGAACTGAGCAGGCGAGCCTGGCTGGCCTCATCTCTGGCTCTGGGAAAGCCTTCCTCCCAGGCTGGCCTGGCATTCAGACCCAGACAAAGGGGGGCTTTCTCTCTCGCCTCTTTGTTCTGCTGCCCCAGAGCTCCGCTCTCTGCGTGGCAAACGCTAATTCCACTCTGCAGCTGGGAAGCCCTCTGGGGCTTGCCTCTGAGGTGCCTTCTCTCATCTTGCCCTGGCTTCTGCACTGTCACCCCCTCTATTTCTCCATCTATGGTTTCCCCAGTCTAGGAGATCACAAGGTAGCCTGAGGCAGGGGCTGATGCTGTGCAAGGAGGGCTGAGGGCAGGCAGACGCTTTTCTGAGTGGAGAGAGTGCTATGGACCCCAGGGACTGAAGGGCCCCTGCATTCTGGGGCCAGGACTAAGGTGGAGGGGTGGGGGAGGAAGTTAGGAGGGGCAGGATCTGAATACAGCCCCAGCCCCCTAGTTGCCCCATTTCACCTGGCCTGCGGCCACCACAGGGACTGTTAAAGCCAACTCCCCCTGGTCTGCAAGCCTAGGACCTGCCTCTGCTCCAGCCCAGGGGTGTTCCCTCTTGACCTTCCTCCTCTTCAAGGTTGACTTGAAGGTTTTATTATTATTATTTATTAACTTTTATACCGCCCATAGTCCCCAGGCCTCACCTAGTCTGGCAGCAAAAATGCCAGCAGAGCCTAGCTAGTCAGGCTCCAGAGGGACTGACTTCCCAGGGCTGAGATATGTGGGGCTCATGATTAACCCTCTACAGGCTGGGAAGGGACCCTGAGAGCTGAGTCCTTTAGGGACCTAAGGAACAGGGTGTCCTGAGGCCATGAAGGGATGGTACTGGAGTGCCTTGAGTCTTGATTCTTTTGTCTTCACAGGCCCAGATGCCAACCCCAGAAGGCCTGAGGCCCTTAGGTGCAGGGACCGGTGAACTGCTCCCAACTGAGCCAAGCTGAGTGAAACCGAATCCCACATTTTACTTCCTAGTCTGGAGGCCTGGTCCCTCAAGTTCCTGCTCCTAACACCTCCTACTTTTTTCTTTTTAGAGAGAGAGAGAGGGACAGTGAGAGAAAGAGAAAAAGAGAATCAATTTTATTTAGTTTTTCATGTGGCTTTCCTTGCTCTGACACTTCGTTTTGTACGTGATGCTGGGGTTCAAACCCGCATCCTCGCACATGCCAGGCAAGCGCCGTAACCACTGAGACACCACTTCAGCCCCCGCCCCCCGCCCTTTTTTTTTGTTTTAAAGCCAGGGTCTTGCTAAATTGCCGAAGGTCTCATTAAATTGCCAGGGCAGGGTTGAACTGGGTCTCAGGGATTATAGGTGTGTACCACCTCGCCTAGCCCACTACTACAAACTTTAAGTGTACCTCAGTCCAGGTACTGTGGGCTGGGAACATTTTGTAAAGTGTTCCACCTCTACCCCCACCCCCACATTGGGGGGTCTTGCTCTGAAGTCCCACCTCAGCTATGGGATTTTCCCAGGTTGGGGTTGGGTTGAAAAGGAGGCTGCTGGGGGTGGGAGAGGTACAGGCCTTGCTTCCTGGATAAGTCCTTCTTTCTCCAGCATGTTTTTTTGTTTTGGGGGGTTTTTTAGTACTGGGCATCAAACCCAGGGGCACTTTACCACCAAGTTGCCACCCTCGTCTTTTTGAGATAAGTTCTTTCTAAATTGCTGAGTATCTCACTAAGGTGCTGAGGCTGGCCTGGAACTTACAATCCTCCTGTCTTGACCTCCTAGATTGTTGGGATTACAAGTGTGCCCCATTGAGCCCAGCTTATTCTCCAGCATCCGGCCAACCTGATGCCATCATTTGGTAGAACTAAGGTAGGGGTAAAGATAGGGCACAGAAGGGTATTCCTCCTACCTCCCTGTCCTGGAGGTGCAACACCTCTTCCTTCTCCAGGTATCTGTAGCAGGATTAAGATCATCTGGCCCTGAGGGAAGGCAGGCCCTAAAGCAGGAAGTGGGGGGCAAGGCAGGCTTCCAACCCTCCCTGGCCTCCCTGGCTGCTTACTGCCTCTGGCTGGTGTCCTTTCCCTTCCTGTGCTCTCTCAGTCCCTCAGCAGAGACAGGAGTCCAGTGGCCTCTTATGTGAGACAGGGGAAATGAGCCCCCCCTCCACCTGCTAGGGAGCATGACCACTGCTTTTGCTAGGCCTGGGTTGGACTCCCCTCCCCTTCCTCTTCCCCTGGCAGAGAATCCTGAGACCCTGACACTAAGCAAAGATATTCATTAGAGTACAGGGTAGAAGTGCTGCCTGGGAGACTCTGGAATACCTAGGAGAAGAGGGAAGGAGTTAAGCTGCACCTCACCCAGACTGGGCAGGAGGCACCTCCCTCCTGCTCTTGGAAGGAACTACTAGAAGGGGAGATGGGGACCAGGCTCCCACTTGCCTGCAGGGTGGGAGTAGAACAGCCCCATTCCCATCCTCTGAGGGAAACTGGGCTAGGAACCTGGGGCCGCCTTTTCCTACCCCTCATCTGGGACTCAGCCCTGGCATCCCCCTAATCTGTTACTCATTGGTTTGTCATTGAGAAGTAGTTGCATAGGGAGACCATAATGCAAGATGTATGCTGTAGGGGCTGGAGCGGTGGCTCGGTGGTTATGGCGCTTGCCTGGCATGCCTAAGTACACAAGTTCAAACCCCAGCACCCACGTACACAACTAAGTGTCGGAGCAACGAAAGCCATGTGAAAAACTCAATAAAAATTGATTCTTTCTGTCTCTCTCTCTCTCTGTCCTTTTCTCCAAAAAAAAAAAAAAAAAAAAAAAAGATGTATGCTATAAGTGGGGGTCTGGGCTGGGCTGTCAGATGTCCTGAGCACTGGGACGGACAGTAAGAGTGGCCTAGACTCTGAGATGTGCCTGGAGGAGCCTAGTCCTCCTGAGCAGAGGACAGGTCAGCCAGCAGGCAAGAGTATGAGGGCCAGTTATTACAGGGTAGGAAAGAAGGCCTGATGTTTCTGAAGGAGCATCCTGCTGCTGTGCCTTGCCTTTATGGCCGCCCGCCTCCATTGTCTGGGGCCTCAGGAGGTCCCGCCTTTGCTGTGCAGGGGATTGGGTGCAGGAATAAGCATATGGGGATGTCAGAATCTGGGAGGTGATGTAAATTGGTGTGTGTGCACATGCGTGCAGTGTGTATGTGGGCATTACTGTGGTCCGTCCCCTCTATTCCTGCCCCTGGTGCTTAAGCTATTTTTGTCAGTCTGACCCCTAGGCTGGTAGCAGATTCCTGCCTGTGTAGAGCCTGGGGTAGGGGACCTGCTCAAAAGACAAGGTCTGCTGGGTTGGGTTCTCAGAGGTCCTGTGCTGTGCCATTGAAAGGCAGAGCCAGGTGGGGGACGGCTGTAGGCTACAACAAGAGCCTCACCTCCTGCTGCACCCAGCATCCCTGTTCTTGTTTCTAGGGTAGCTCCCTATACAAATGGGGTCTGAGTGAAGTCTCTCCATGGCCCGGTTTCTCTATATGTAAAATGGGTTGGAGGAGGGCTGTTGGCAGCTTGTCTTTGGGAAGCCACCTGGGTGTGGCTAGGAGTGCAGGGGTCATGGGGTAACTCTGAGGCTCCACTGAGGAAGAAAGAGAGCTGCTCCTTGCTGAGTGGGCATTTACTGTGAGTGAGGGTGACTGCCCAGAGCTACTTTGTAAATCTTACTATGTATGCAGAACCTGGTTTGTTCAGTAGATGTTTTCTATCTGCTGGGTGCTTTATGCCTTTCTGAGGCCTAGCAATGAAGGCAGGTAGAGAAAGAGCAGGAAAACTGTTTTGTTTTTGTTGTTGTTGTTTGTTTCTTTGTTTTTGAGAGAGAAAGAATGAATGAGAATCAATTTTATTTAGTTTTTCATCTGGTTTTTGTTGCCCTCTGTGTATGTGGTGCTGGGGTTCAAACCCACGTCCTTGCACATGCTAGGCAAGCTCCATAACCACTGAGCCACCGGCCCTGAAAGCCCTGTTCTTAAGAGGGCTTGGGTCTTGTAGAGCGATCAGGCCAGAGTTTGTGAGGTGATATAAAGACTCTAGAATAAAACTGTCACATAGAACTTCCAGAGGAGGGCAACATTTTGGATGTACAGTGTCCAAAACATGTAGCTTTTGAGCATTTGAAATGAGGCTGGTACTGCTGAGGAACTGATTAGGTTTGTTTTTTGTTTGTTTGAGAGAGAAAGAATCAATTTTATTTATTTTTCCATCTGGCCTTTATTTTCCGACACTTAGTTGTGGTGCTGGGGTTTGAACCCAGGTCCTCATGCATGCCAGGCAAGCAGTCCAAAAGCTGAGCCACTGCTCCAGCCCTTGGTTTATTTTTCATTAACTTAAATTTAAATAACCACATGTGACTAGTGGCAACTTCGCTGAACAACACAGTTATAGAGGGATGGGGGAAGGTGACAGTCCTATCACATGACCAGGACAGGGAGGGACCCACACAAACTCAGAGCAGGGGGCACAGAAAGCTTCCCAGAATTGGACCGTGAAGGATATAGAGAGGAAGCACTGTAGGTACAGAAAAAATATCACCAGAGTTCAGGGAGTTAAAATGTCAGAGCGTTGGGGACAGAACTTCAGCCAGCTTGGCTCAGATGTAAAAGAGCCTTCCTTGCTTCACTAAAGTATTTGAAAGGCAGGTCCTTGAGGGTTCTTGAGGAATGGTTTGAAGAGGCAGGTCTGGTGAAGGATGGAGCAGGGGGATGGGCAGGGCCAGGAAGAGAGGGATTGTGGGAGCCAGAGACTAAGAGCTGAGAAGAAGCTTTATCAGGTACCTTCCAGCAGACTGGTTCGGTCTTAGGACAGCCATAGTCTCCTTTCTGTCAGAATCCCACTAGGACTGGGGAACTAGTGGGGACTCCAGAGGTCTAGCTCTCAGCCTCCAAAGCAAGGGAAGGAGAGGCCAGCGCCTCTAGTGTAAGGCTATGTAAGGGGAGGTCTTTGGACTGGCTGGAGGATTGTTTGTGTGACCTCAGAAAGGTTATTTGATCCTCTGCAGTTCAGGGTACTCACCTCTAAGATGGTGCTCCCCAGGGAGAAGCAGCTTGGCTGGAATAAGAATAGACCCTGCTGCGAGGTGACCTGGGCTTATGCCTCTTATTGGCTGTGTGATTTTGGACAAATACTTAACTTCTTTGGGCCTTGGCTTCCTCTTCTGTGAAATGAGGATCATAATAGCACTTACCTCATAGCATGGCACTGGTATGATTAGATAAGTCTATACAGGAAAAGTACTTAGAACAGAGGCTGGGCCCAGCCTGCCCTCAGAAAGCTCAGGGTTTACCTGTGCTATGGCAGGCTTCCCCTTGCTGGTCACAGGCTGGGCCCCACAGCTCTCAGCAGGCCCCAGGGTTGCACAGCAGCCAGGAAGGATTGGCCAGCAGAGGTTTTAGGCCTCTGATGAGTCTGTGCAGAGAAAAGGATGGTGCTCAGCCACCCTTGGTAAGGATTGGAGCAACAGCCTTCTCTGATATTCCTACCCCAAATGTCCCTGCAGAAGATGCTGATGAAGCAGCAGGACCGGCTGGAGGAGCGCGAGCAGGACATTGAGGACCAGCTGTACAAGCTTGAGTCAGACAAGCGCCTGGTGGAGGTAGTGAAGCCGGAGCTGGGGGTGTCTGGCTTGCGGGGCAGCACAAATGCAGGCCCTGGAGCAACTTCCTTACGAAGGGTCTTTTGTGACTGTGCCTGAGTCCTACTGTGTTGGGGGTGGTACAAAACTCAGTGCTGCCGGTGGGCAATTGGCAAGTTAGACTGAACTTGGGAACCAGGGGACTTGCTATCCTAGTGCTCACCTGCCTCCCTGTTCTCGTCCCCACCCCGCAGGAGAAAGTGAGCCAGCTGAAGGAAGAGGTGCGGCTGCAGTACGAGAAGCTGCACCAGCTGCTGGATGAGGACCTGAGGCAAACGGTGGAGGTGCTGGACAAGGCCCAGGCCAAGTTCTGCAGCGAGAATGCGGCGCAGGCGCTGCACCTTGGGGAGCGCATGCAGGAAGCCAAGAAGCTGCTGGGCTCCCTGCAGCTGCTCTTCGATAAGACAGAGGATGTCAGCTTCATGAAGGTGGGCTGGTGGGGGCCATCACCACTCCCAGACAAAGGTCTGCAAATCTCTGCTTTCCCAGTGTGTCCCCCCAAGTATTTTCACATGCCCTTGGCTTTGGAGCCAGCCTGCATGGGTTCAAATCTGCTCATTTGTTCTTCCAGCTTTGTGACATTGGATTCACCCAAGGTCATAAATGAGGGAACAAGGTACAGGAAATGTGTGTACCTTGTTCCCTCACCTATAAAATGGGTCTGAAAATACAGTTCTGTTCTCCTTTATCCACTATTCCAAATTTTTAAATTCTCTGAAAACAGAAACAAATTTTGGCTACTTATTTAACAGCAAACATTGACCAGAACTGACATTGGGCAGTTTATGACCATCCTGTATCTCAATCCATATGAAACATCAACTTTTTTTTTTTTCTTTTGATACCAGGATTGAACGGAGGGGAACTTAATCACTGACCTACATCCCCATCCCTTTTTATTTTGAGACAGGGTCTGGCTAAGTTGCTTAGGGCCTTGCTAAGTTGTTGAGGCTGGCTTTGAATTTGTGATCCTCCTGTCTCAGCCTCCTGAGCTGCTGGGATTACAGGCATGTGCCACTGCACCTCACAGAAAATTGAACCATTTTGCTGCAGAAGTTCAATGGATTCAATTGTAATGCTTTGCTGGGGCCATATGTAGTAATGGTACAGGTACCATATTTCCCTTCTAAAATCTAAAATACTCCAAATTCCAAAGCACCTGGCCTCAGCAACTTCAGATAAAAGGTCAAAGGTCAATAGAACTAACCTCCTGTGGAAATGGAATAATGGATGCAATGAAAGCCCTAAAAGTGGCCTAGGTTTCATAGTAAGTGCTAAATAAATGCAGTTATTCCTGTTTCCAGAAATGGTGACACGCCCCCATGCCACACTTGTCAGGAGAGAGGGAGAATGGGGCAGCTTTTATCTTGCTTTTTCTTCTGACTGACCTTTTTCTCTTCCCCCCTAGAACACCAAGTCTGTGAAAATCCTAATGGACAGGTGAGTGGATGACCCCAGGCCCTGGAAGAAACACATCTGGGGGAAGACAGGGAGGGCCAGACCCACAGCGGGGAGGTAGGGCGGGCTCACCGGTGATACCTCCTCACAGCAGATGCCCCGTCCACTGCCCCCAGGACCCAGACCTGCACGGGCAGCAGCCTTTCTCCCCCTAAGATCGGCCACCTGAACTCCAAGCTCTTCCTGAACGAGGTGGCCAAGAAGGAGAAGCAGCTGCGGAAGATGCTAGAAGGTGAGGGCCGGGTCCTCCATTGAAGAGAGAGAGCCCTATGGGCAGGGGTAAATAAATGCCTGAGCTTTCCCTCTGTGGTCTAGTTAGACCTTTCTTCATATCCTGGCTCGGCCACTCCTACCGTGGCACCTTGGGCAAACGATATTACCTCCCAGAGCCTCAGTTTCTTCAGCTGGAAAATGAGAATACTAATAGCCTGTACCTCCTAATGTAGAAGCAGGCATCTCAAAAGATGTTACGTCTTTGGTCCCATAGCTGTACAAGGCCCCCAGGGGAAAGGAGACCTGGGTTGCTGGTGCTGGGAGCTTTGGCGACTTTTGCCCCAAACTCTCCACAGGGCCTTTCAGCACGCCGGTGCCCTTCCTGCAGAGCGTCCCTCTGTACCCTTGTGGCGTGAGCAGCTCTGGGGCCGAAAAGCGCAAGCACTCAGCGGCCTTCCCTGAGGCCAGCTTCCTAGAGACGTCGTCCGGGCCTGTGGGCGGCCAGTACGCGGCAGCAGGCACAGCCAGCGGCGAGGGCCAATCTGGGCAGCCCCTCGGCTGCAGTTCTGCGCAGCACTTGGTGGCTCTGCCGGGCGGCGCGCAGCCAGTGCACTCGAGCCCCGTGTTCCCCCCGTCGCAGTACCCCAATGGCTCCGCCCAGCAGCCCGTGCTCCCCCAGTACGGCGGCCGCAAAATTCTCGTCTGCTCCGTGGACAACTGTTACTGTTCTTCCGTGGCCAACCATGGCGGCCACCAGCCCTACCCCCGCTCCGGCCACTTCCCCTGGACAGTGCCCTCACAGGAGTACTCACACCCGCTCCCGCCCACACCCTCCGTCCCCCAGTCCCTTCCCGGCCTGGCGGTCAGAGACTGGCTCGACGCCTCCCAGCAGCCTGGCCACCAGGATTTCTACAGGGTGTATGGGCAGCCGTCCACCAAACACTACGTGACGAGCTAACGCCGCGCAGGCCGGGGGTGCCGGGGACCCTTCCCACAGCATCCAGAGACCTGCCCTTCCACCTTCCTCTCCTCTCCCCGCTCTTGCTCCGTTCCCCCAGCTCTTTCCTTTTGGATTTTGTTTTTGTTTTGGGCTTTGTTTTTTCTTTCTTTTTTAATATCTCCTGGACATGGAGGCGACAGTGGGAGCTGGCCTGGACCGCCACAGGTGGCACTGGAGTTGGAAAAGTGTCTCTCCAAGGCGCTGAGCCCTCTGTCTCTCCTTTTTCCTTCCACTCTCTCCTTTGCACCCCCATGGCAAGAAGGAGCCTCAGTTTCCCCTAAAGCCTTGGCGGGGTCCAACCGTCCTTATTCACCCCAGGAGGAAGGCCCAGTGCCCACTGGCCTGTTTCTTCTCCCTCTTATTTTTCTTTTGGGCATTTTGATCACTGATTAAGGAATGACCTATAGATTGTGGGACTTTTTTTTTTCTTTTTAATTTTTTTAAACCAAGAATGATTTCTCCTGCTTCCTTCTCCTCACCATCTTCCCAACGGAGTTCAAAGGCCACTTCTCAAGCAGCTTTTGGCACCTTCAGCCTCAGAGTGGAATCTTTTAAAGACAGGAGCCCCATGTCCAGGAAAGGGGAAAAGGAACTTTGCCAATGATAGTGACCACAGCAAAAGCAAATAATAATAATATTAATAATAATAAAGAGAAATAAATAATAAAATAAAAAAATAGCACAGCCCTTGTCGAGGTCAGTGGAAGAGGAGGGGCTGCCCCAAGTTGGGTCCTCGCCTGGATTTTGACACAGCATCTTCCTGTAGTGAGCACTTTGTATGAATTGTGGACTTCCTGTTCTCAAGGCGCAGGTATTTATTCTGTAATCTGTCTAGAGCACACACCGAAATCCAACCTTCTAATAAACATGATGGCGCAGTCCTGCTCCCTGCCTTGCCTCTTACCCCCATCACCTGCTGGGCCTGGGGTCATTAGGCATTGGTGAGAGGAGAGGCCCTCTAAGGACAAAAGCCCCTGCCCTCCTTGCCTTGATTCCACCCTCTTGGGTCTAGATGATTCCAGGCCTGTGAATGTCAATTCCTCGGGCGCCGACTAACCACATCTGCTCTTGACTTTGGGTTTGACAAATATTTGCCAAAGGCCTCCCAAGCCCAGCTCCATGCTACACGGGCCCTGGCATCTCTGAGGTACTGCCAGTGTGCTTGTAACAAGGACAGATGAAGGAGAAATACCTATGGGTCTTGAAAAGTTTACCTCCTTTGGTCTACAAATATTTATTGAGCACATACTATATGCCAGGCACTGCAGGGCTATAGGCTTAGAACTGCCCTCTTGAAATTTAATCTAGCTGCTCCTGGGACCCCATAGGGAGAGAGACCACTAGGCTTCATACATCCTTTGGTGACTTAAGGCTTTGGCCTTGTGGGGTGGAGGTGGTAAAGCAAGATGAAAAAGATCCCATGCCCACCCCCTTTGACAGAGTTCCTTAAAGTCCCAAGCAAGTCTTGGGAGTTTGTTAGATTCCTGGGGCCTTACTTAGATTCAGTGGGAAGCTCTGAGAGCCCAGGGATTTGCATTCCTGACTCCTGGTGATTCTGATGCACCCTGGGGTTTGAGTCTTGTCTGTTGCATGTCACTGAGACCCCTGGGGAATAGGGGACTGCAACACTCCTCTTGCAGGAGGAACCTATGCACTCCTTCCGCACTAGTAGGAGGTGCAATCTTTGCTGGTTCCTAGTTCTCTTTCCCTTTGTTTGGGTAGAACCAGGAAGGTTAGAATAAAAGAGAGCCTGTCCTATTGTCTAAGCCCCATGCCCATGGTCTAAGCTTTCCTGACCCCTAGTCACTCTGAGAAATAAAAGGCCTAGATGGGAAGAGATGGTTAGGCCCTGCCCTGGGCTGTCCAGTCTATGTGGCCCACCCTCCTGTTCTGCAGGTGGGGATATTGGATCCCTGCTTTGTAGTTGCCCTTCCCCAGTCTGACAGGGAGGCAGCACCAGAAGCAGTATGACAACAGCTGGCCTCCCTGTTATGCCCTTGAACCTGTTTGGGGATGGGGGGGGGGGCATTTGGTTGGAGTAGGTTGCTTCTACCCCAGGCTGGAAGGATGCCTGGGGGCAGGTGCTGGTGGACACACAGACACTTCACTCACATCTGCTCCTGTCTCACCATCCCCTTCTCCAGTTTGCAGGAGCCCTTGGACAGCCCCCTTGCCAAAAGTTGGGAGCCAAGACAGAAAGCTGCCCAATTTTTCCTACTTGGCCTAGTTGTTTTGGCTGAGAGGGTGTGCTTCTCTGGGCACATCAGTCAGGGTGGGATGGGCTCCAGCCCCCACCACCTACCCCAGACAATGACACTCAGGCACACAGCTGGGCAAGAGGCAGCCGGCTTGGGCAGCCAGGGAAGCAGGGAAATGCAAACCCCATCCAGCTGTCCCCAGCTACCCAGCTGTCCCTGGCTTTGTAGGAGCAGCTGTCACCCACCTCCCAAGAGTCAGGGGCCCAGAAAAAGCTGGAGCTGCCCCAGAACACAGGCCCACTCAGGGAGACGCCCAGCCCCACAGGTGCCGGCCCTGCGCCGCATACCAGCTGGCCAGGCCCTAGAGCCGCGCCACCGCGCCTCCGCCTTCCCCTGAGAGGTCACGGAGCCTCCCCTTTCCGGGAAGGGCTGGGTTGCCGACCGCATCTCTCCACCTCTCAGACTGGGGGCGATGGCTCCTGTGGCCCAGATGTGCGGAACCCGCGAGGAGGCCACCGCCGGGGGTTTCCTCCTGCCACCCCTGCCGGCCGGCTCTTTCATGTCGCAGCCCTCCCCAGGCCCAGCCTGGAGCCAGCAGCTGGGCCGGCTCTTGCCTCCTCCCTCAGCCTCTCCCAGCTGTCTTTGGGGTGGGGCCGGGCAGCTGGGGAACAGCTGCAAGGGCGGGGGCGGGCCCCCCTGCAACTGCCGGAAACGGTCCCTGAGCCCTGGAGGGATGCAGGAGGCCGGATGAAGGGCGAGGCCTGGGGGACAGCAGGCTCTTCCGCCTCCTTTCCCAGCGCCTCTGACCCGGAGGACCCCAGATGAAAGCCCCCTCCCAGCTTCAAAGGGCTCTCCGCCCCGCCCCTCCGCTGAGTCAGCACCCAGGGCCCTGCTCTCTTGCTCTCTTTTTTGGGTTCTTCCCAGGCCCTGTAGGCACCCACCCACTCACCTTGTCATTGTCATCACGCCCCACCATGGACATCTTCACCTTGTCTCATCCGAGGGTGGGGGAAGCATGGATTAGCAACCTCGGGCCCACACCTGGTCACTGGGGATTCCCTACCCCACCTCTGCATCCTGTAAATAATTCTGGGGCAGGAGGTTCAGGAACCAGCAAAAGGCCTTCTTTATGGAACTCCCTGAATAAAAATAGAGGCCTGCGGGTTGACAGTGGTGGAAGCCAGAACCAGGATTCTCTGGTACCCTTGGTCAGGCCAGAAGGCCTGTTATGCGCTCTTGTAAATGAGGGTCTCTCTACTTGGAATTATTTTAGAAACAGTGATCTCCAGTACCTGGAATCCTGCTGCTGGTTCTAGAATCTTCTGAGCCCTGTTTCTTTCTTTCTTTTCTGGGTTTTTTGTTTTGTGTGTTTTTTTTTTTTTTTGGTATCAGGCATTGAACCCAGCTACAGTTAAACACTGAGTCACATCCCTAAGCCCTTTTTATTTTTATTTTTTTAAAGAAGGGACAGTGAAAGAGAGAGAGAGAGAAAATCAATTTTATTAGTTTTCTAAGTGGCTTTTGTTGCTCCAACACTTAGTTGTGTGTGTGGTGCTGGGGTTTGAACCTGCGTCGTTGCACATGCCAGGCAAACACTGCCACCGCTGAGCCACCACTCTAGCCTTTTTTGTTTTTTTTTTAAAGAGAGAGAAGTAATCAATTCTATTTCTTTTTCCATCTGTTTTTTGTTTCTCCAATACTTACTTGTGTATGTGGTACTGGGGTTTGAACCCAGGTCCTTGCATGTGCCAGGCAAGAGCTGAGCTACCACTCCAGTCACCACCCCCTTTATTTTATATTTTGAGACAGAGGCTCACTAAGTTGCTGAGCTGGCTTTGAACTTGCAATCCTCCTGCCTCAGCCTCCTGAGGTATAGGTACATAGGTAGAGGAGTGCACCACCACCCCCTGCCGAGCCCTGTTTCTTTAAGGGGGCAAAGACTGAAATTTGGGGCACACTTAGATAGCCTTAGCCCTATACCCTGTGCAGAAATACATACTCTGCAGAAATGCTAGGGAGAGAGCAGAGAGCCTGGGGTTCAGGCCCTTCTCCATGGCTAAGATTCCAAAATTGTTGGAGGCTTGGCTTGAGGGATGGGAAACATGAGGGTGTGGAGCAGAGTCAGCTAGGGTTGACTAGGGAGGGGGCATGCCCCAGAGCCTTCAGGGTTTTTTCTTTTTTGTTTGTTTTTATATAGAGAGAATCAATTTTTTTTAAAGAGAGAGAGAGAGAGAAGGACAGTGAGAGAAAGAGAGACGGAGAGAATCCATTTTTATTGCGTTTTTCACATGGCTTTCGTTGCTCTGACACTTGGTTGTGTACATGGGTTGCTGGGGTTTGAACCCGTGTACTTGCGCATGCTGGGCAAGCGCCGTAACCACTGAGCCACCACTCCAGCCCAAGAGAGAATCAATTTTATTTATTTTTCCACCTGGCCTTTCTCTAACACTTAGTTGTGTACATGATACTGGGATTTGAACCACTGAACCACCATCCCAGCCCCTTCCTTCAGTTTCTTTTCCCAACACTCTACCTTCCACCTGCACAGGAAAGCCTTTCCTCCCAGGACAAGTTGTATTGTCTCTGCTGGAATTCCTCCAGTTTATTCCTCCACAGTGCAAGTTCCAAGTAACAAATAGAAATCTGATGATAGTGACCGGATCTCTGCCACATCCTCCATGGAATGTGGGAATCACACCCCCTGAGTGAGGGAAGCCCTGCGAGCCCAGGGCTGCTTCCCTGAACATGCTCTGACCCTGGCACTTATATGCAAGGACCTGGCAATAGGCTTATCCCAGAGTTCTGCACCACGGGTCTTTGAATGTTTTCTCCGTGGGAGACCAGTTTTCTTTAATTGCTGTGTGGTTAATTTCTCTCAGCTGCGGCAAACTGGGATATTTATGACTTCTCCTTGCACTAGATCTTCAGTAATTGGGTCTTTCTTGAGAGAGGACCCATCTGCTCTGTGCACTAGATTCTCTTCCTTTTTCTTTGGTGATTCTAGGATTAAACCCAGGGCCTCACATACTAGGCAAGCTTTCTACCACTGAGCTACATCATCAGTCCTGTTTTTCATTATTTACATGAAGACGAGAAAGGGGAGATATGTGAAACAGTGTGCAGCTTATAGAAATGGAGGGCTAGGGTGACATAGGTAAAAATTGCAAGTCAGAAGTAGAATGTGGGGGCTGGAGCAGTGGCGCAGCGGTTGCAGTGCTTGCCTGGCATGCACAAGTACGCGAGTTCAAACCCCAGCACCTACGTACACAGCTAGATGTCAGAGCAACTAAAGCCATGTGAAAAACTAAATTAAAAAAAAATTGATTCTCTCTGTCTCTCTCTCTCACTGTCCCCTCTTTCAAAAAAAAAAAAAGTAGAATATGAGCTGGGGGTGTGGCTCCGTGGCAGAGGGCTTGCCTAGAGTGCAGTAAGCCCCTGGGTCAGTGTCATCCCCCACCAAAAGATTAATAATAATAATAATAATAATAATAATGGAATGGAGAAAAGGTTTTTTTCTTTTCTTTTTTCTTTTAAAGAGAGAGGGACAGTGAGAGAGACAGAGAAAGAGTGAAACAACTTTAGGTTTTCACATGGCCTTAGTTGCTCCAACACTCAGTTGTGTACGTGGTGCTGGGGTTTGAACCTGGGTCCTCGTGCTTGCCAGGCAAACGCTGAAACCGCTGAGCCACCGCTCCAGCCCCTTTTCTTTTCTTTTTAGAGAGAGAGGGACAGAGTGAGAGAGAAAGAAAGGGAGAATCAATTATTTATTTTTCCATCTGGCCTTTGTTTTTCTGACACTTAGTTGTGTATGTGGTGCTGGGGTTCAAACCTGGGTCCTTGCACATGCCAGGCAAGTGCCACAACCACTGAGTCACTGCTCCAGTCTCAAGAAGAGGGTTTTCAAAAGCTGAACGTTAAGGGTGGTGTGGCCTTCTGGTCTACCTGAACAAAGTGGCACTGAATGATTTAACATATGAAATCCTGGCTGCCTAGTCGAGAATCAAATGCTATCAGACACTGTCCGGTGTTATGTGTGCCTGCTGCAGGGCATCATGCAGGAGGGACCAAGGACACAAAGGATAGCTCAAGGCCTTACAGTTAGTGACTTCCCAGCCAGACCAAATGCCATCACCACCAGCTGCCACTCTGCAGACCCCACCCATCAAGCCTTACCTTAAGGTCAGTCCTCCAACAACCCAGCAGTTACCTGTGGCCCAGTGGCTTTGGAGTTACAGACACCTCTGCCTCCCCTCAGAGTCTCACCTGCAGCTCTCCCCTACCCTCTGCAGAGGGTAGTTAAGGAGGAATGAGATGATCTCTTTTGTTTTATGGTTTTTTTTTTTTAAGAGAGAGTGACAGAGAGAGAGAGGAAGAGAGAATCAAATTTTTTTTGAGAGAATCAATTTTATTTAGTTTTTCACGTGGCTTTCATTCCCCTGAGACTTCGTTGTGTCCGTGGTGCTGGGGTTTGAACTCGTGTTCTTGTGCATCCCAGGCATGCACCGTAACCACTGACCCACTGCTCCAGCCCCAGATGACCTCTTTAATTGCCAGCTCTGGTGCTGGCATAGCCCACTTTCAGGCATCAGGGGCTATCACAGGCTCATGTTTCCTAGTGCCAACCATAGTCCTATGTGCTTTACTCTCTTACTTGGTATTTTTTTTATTTTTAAATATTTTTTTTAAAAGGAGAGGGACAGTGAGAGAGACAGAGAAAGAGAGAAACAACTTTATTTAGTTTTTCACATGGCCTTCGTTGCTCCAACAGTCAGTTGTGAACCTGGTGCTGGGGTTTGAACCCGGGTCCTCGTGCTTGCCAGGCAAGCGCCGAAACCGCTGAGCCACTGCTACAGCCCTTACTTGGTATTTTAAACAATTGTGGTTTCTATGTGAAGTTACCTGCTGCATGGCTTACAAGTGGGTTGTGAGTACCTGGGGAACATGAAATATTAGCCATCTTTGATTTTTCAGTCTAGCATAGCGCCTGTTTCATTCATTCACAATGAGTGCTTTTTTTTTTTTTTTTTTTTAAGAGAGAAGGACAGTGAGAGGGAGAGAGAGAGAAACAGAGAATCAATTT
The DNA here is from genome assembly GCA_004027875.1 of Aplodontia rufa. NCBI lineage: Eukaryota > Metazoa > Chordata > Mammalia > Rodentia > Aplodontiidae > Aplodontia > Aplodontia rufa. The sequence continues at coordinate 22,321 of PVKS010018145.1, forward strand.
TTATTGACTTTTCCTCATGGCTTTCGTTACCCAACACTTAACTGTGTATGTGGTGCTGGGGTTTGAACCCATGTACTTATGCATGCTGGGCAAAGTCATAACCTCTGAGCTATTTTTCTAGCCCCAGCAGGTGCTTATTGAGATCCTTCCAGTGCCGGGCATTGCTCCATTGTTGGGACCATGTCATAGCACCAGACAAACTGCCTGCCCTCTAACAGTTCGTAATCAAGTAAGAAAGAGACAGATGACAAGCATTAAATAAATGGGAATTAGTAATAAGTGTCACAAAGGAAAATAAACAGGGAAAGGGGGATAAGGAATGTCAGAAGGGCTGTGGGCACATAGAAGTTGTTGTTGTTTCTTTCTTTTTTTGTGTGCTGGGGACTGAACCCAAGGCTTCACAGATGAGCACTGTACCACGGAGCTGCCATCCCTTTATCCCTGTTTTAATTTTTTTGTTTTATTTTTATTTATTTATTTTTAAGAGAGAGGGAGAGAATGAGAGAGAGAGAAAGAGGGAATAAATTTTATTTTTCCATCTGGCCTTTGTTTCTCCAACACTTAGTTGTGTACATGGTGCTGGAGTTTGAACCTGGGTCCTTGCACAGGCCAGGCAAGGCCTCCAACCTCTGAGCCACCACTCCACCACTCTAGCACCCTGTTTTTATTTTTTAATTTTTATTTATTTATTTTTTTAATACCAGGGATTGAGCTCAGGGGTCCTTAACAACTGAGTCACATCTCCAGACATTTTTTTTTAAGTTTTATTTTGAGTCAGATTCTCATTAAATTACTCAAGACCTCACTAAATTGCTGAGACTGACTTTGAACTTGCAATCCTCCTGCCTAAGCCTCCCTATTCCTATGTACTTTTTTCTGTCACTTGGTATCTTAACCAATTGGTATTATAGGCATGTGCCACCATGCCCAGCCATTGAAATTTTTATTTAGGGAGGTGGTAAAGGAAGACTTGACGGAGATGGTGACATGGAGCAAAAACCTTGAGAATGTGAGGGGGTGGCATAATGAATTCCACTGTTATGTATAATTATAAGGCATCAATGAAAAAAATAAAAAGAATGTGAGGGGGCAAGATCTGGGAATATTTGCAGCAAGAGTATTCCAGGCAGAGGAAATAAGTACAAAGACCTCGAGGATGCCCATTTCAGGAAAAGTCAGGGGGCAAGTGTGACTGGAAAGAGTGAGTAGGGAACAGAGCAGTGGGGACAAGATCAGCGTCACAGAGAGAAGGCAGGGAGGCCTGGACACAAGCCCACTCTGAGTGCCTGACCTCTGCTCAAGAGAGATTTGTTAAAACTAGGTGTGGTGGAGCACACCTATAACCCCAGCGGCTCAGGACGCTGAGGCAGGAGGATCCCAAGTTTAAAGCCAGTCTCAGTAGTTTAGTGAGGCCATAAGTAAGTTATCCAGACCCTGTCTCAAAGTAAAGAAGTTAAAAAGAACTGGGGATGTGGCTCAGTGGTTAAGAGCCCCTGGGTTCAATCTCCAGAACCAAAAATTTAAAAAAAGAAAGAAGAAGAAGAGATATTAAGCTTTTGGGGGGGCAGGGCTGGGGTTTCTTATTTGTTTTTTTGGAACTGGGGGTCGAACCCAGGACGTTGCGAATGCTGTGCAAGCGCTTTGCCACTGAGCTACATCCCAGCCCAAGAAGAGATATTAGAAGAGATCTCTGCTGAGTAAATGAGTGCCAAATGCCTAGGCACTCAGGACTCTAAACCTTTCACCAGGGAGCTGTGCTCTAGCAGGCACTGGGCCATCCTCCTGACAGCTTCCCTAAAAGTAGAGGGAAGAGAGGCACAAAGCGGGGCAGCATCCAGGGAGTCTTGGGGGGCAGTGAGATTTGCTCATCTGGAGTGTAGGGTCTGTGTGAAGTCCATAGTCGAAAAGTCTATAAAAAAGGCAGTGGTCAGATCAGAGGACCTTGAAGGCCAGGACAGATATTTTGTGTTTGAGCTTTCCGCAGCAGCAGGGCCTCAGAAGGGGTTCAAGCAGGAGGACCCCAATTTACCACAATGTCCCTGACCTCCAGAGGGAGGAGTGGCCAGGTGGCTGGAGACAAGGTGGCCACCCAGAGGCCGGGGCGAGGTCCAAGTGAGCTACGTGAGATGTGGGGGCCTGGAGCCCAGATCAGGCCAACTCCTTCCCTGTCCGCCAGCCCAGAGTCAGCAGAAAATCCGGGCTCCAAGGAGGAGGAGGTGCAGAGCCAGAAGCTGCTGAGGGAGCTGGGGCAGCAAGATGCCATTGTGCGCCTGCAATCAAGAGGCTTCAGCGGAAATCAAAAGCACCAACTGGGGAAATGATGTGCGCACACTCTCATTCTGGCTCTCAAACACACACACACAAACTTCTACCTCCGAAATGGGTCAAGTGAAGGCTGTGGGTGTGGGTTGGGGACGGAGAACTGGAGGGGGAGCCTAGGCCCAGGGAGCAGCCTGGGTCCTTGGGCCCACTCACCCTGCTGGCATAGGGGATGGCAGCAGCTGCAGGGTGGGGTGGGATGTGAGGATAAATATACACCTCCCCATGCATATGGATAATGCACGCAGCTGCCCCACTTGCCTAGTGTTCATTAGGACCAACTGTTTCAGGAGCAGTGCAGGCGGAGGGAGGGGGTGATATGCCCATTCACAAACTCAGAGTGGGGGGGCTGCCTGCAGCTGTGCAGACCCCCTCCCCCTGCCTGGATCAGCATCTCAGCTCAATGCCCCTAACTCCTTCTTTTCTTCCAACCCACTGCTCTGCCAGATCTGGAGGTCTCCTGGCAGGAAAGGGGGTTGGGGAGTGAGGGTGAAATCTGGGCTGAATCCCCCATATCATAGGAGCTGTGTGAAGGGATGGGAGAGTTGGGCTAGTTTGGGTCCTTTGGTCCCAGAATGGACTGTGGCTGACAAACCAAAGCCTTTTATCCCCTTCTTTCCAAAAGCCATCTGTAGCATCCAGGCAGGAAAACTACTTTGGCTCTATTATCTGGAAGCTCTAGAAAAGCCCCATTCGTATTTGAAAGCCTGTTCTGTGTCCCCAGACAGAAGTCAAGGGGGTTGGAGGCTGGTGTGCAGCCTGATGCTGGCTTTGACCCCCTGGAACAGATATCCAGGTGGGACTGGGGACTGTTGAGGGGAAGGTGCTGAGAGCCAGGCCCAGGGAGGGATCTGGCTGGTGTAGCAGGTAGGACCACCACCAAGTACGACTGTATACATACACAAGGGCAAGGGTACTGTTCCATACAGGGATAGCAGACTGAGGTTTCTGGGGACAGTACCACGCCTTGCACTCTGATGAGGAGCATCCTCTCCCATCTGGGTCAGAGAGAGGTGCCAGGTCTCTCTGCCTCAGGGGTCATGCCTGCTACCGTCTGGTGGCATGTCTGTGCCCTCACCTCCTCTCCAGTGGTCTAAGTGGGCAATGGGACTGCTGCTCCAGGGACCTGGGTCAAGTGCTGCTGAACTCCAAGCGCAAAGGAGGCAGCGGAGCCAGGCCCAGGCCCAAACTGCAGCAGCCTCCTTGCTTTGCAGCCTTGCTTTGCTTTGTTTCTTTTCTTTCCTTTTTTTCTTTTCCCTTTTTCTTTCTGGTACTGGGGATTCAACCCAGGGGCACTTCACTCCTGAGTCACATCCCTGACCCTTTTGATGTTTTGCTTTCAGACAGTCTCACTAAGTTGCTTAGGGCCTAAGTTGCTGAGGCTGGCTTTAAACTTGTGATCCTCCTGCCTCAACCTCCCAAGTCACCATGCTGGCTCCCCAGCCTTTCTTTGGTTGGAAAGCAGGGACTGGGCTTCCACTCCCCCTCTGCTGGTGACTTCCAGAGCATCAGTCAATTCTGTGACCCATGGACCCTGAAAAAGTTGGTGCCAAAGAATGTCCCTGTGGAGCCCCATTTGTCAGCATCTCCCCAGCAGTTGAAGCCCTACCTTTTAGGACTATAGGTCTAGTGGAGAAAAATGGGCTTCGGGGTAGGGAGTCAGCAGTAATTCCAGACAAGCCACCTTCTAACTTCTCCTCAAGTGTCTCGTTTACCTTGTCTGGGAGCAAAGGCTATAAATGGCTGTCTAGCAGGCCAAAGGAGTCACTCAGCTAATTGCTGCAAGGGGTAGCAGTTTGCTTAGCTAAATATTAGTTCTGCCCCCACCCACTGAAGTCCTGGCTTCAGGTGTCCCAGCAAAGTCTCCCTGCCCCCTCCTAGACTAAACGGATTCCCTGCAATTCTGTCATTAATATTTCATTTCTTTAGCAAAGGCTTTTTGTCCCTGGGATATGGCTATTCACTCTGAGAAAAGAAACCTCTCTGTATACCTTTGTACAAGAGAATTCCTTTGGCTTTTTTCTGAGAGCAGAGACTTAGAAGTCAAAAAGGAAAAGGAAAAAGGTTAACTTGGGACCTAGCACTTAAAAAAGTCTGCATTCAAATTCTACCTTTTTTTTTTTTTTTTTTGGTACCAGGGATAGAACCCAGGGGAGCTTAACCACTGAGCCACATCCCCAACCCTTTTTATATTTTATTTTGAGCCAGGGCCTTGTTAAGTTGCTGAGGCTGGCTTTGAACTCAAGATCCTCCTGTCTCAGCCTCCCAAGTCGCTGGGAGTCCAGTTGTGCACCACCATGTCTGGCTCTGCCTCTATCTTGTTCTTCCTGATCTTGGGCAAGTGACTCAAATTCTGTGAGCCCCATCCCCAAAGTGTGAATGGTGAGACCTACAGTTAGTGATGTCCTTGCAAGGATTAAATATGATAAAGAGTGGGAAGTTCCTAGGCCAAGTGGATACCTCCTTAACAAACTTTTTCCTGTCCTGACACTAATGGGGATCTGGTTGTTGGCTGTACCTCCACTTGTCCACGTGTGTGGCTTGTGCTAGTCACGCACACACACACACGTACGTGTGCACACATACACACCTACACCTCGCTGGACCAGCAGATGCACTGCAGGATGCTGGAGCTCTTTCCCTTCTCCCTGTTCTGTTCCTGGTGGCTGCAGCTTTGCAGTGTACTGCAGTGCTGGAAAAGGAAATTACAGAACAGATTGCAATTAAGGGGGCTGAAGAAGGGGGAGAGACAGAGGCCCTAAATGCAGCTTGACTGAGTGCTAAACTGTGTTTTTGCCCCGAGCCAATCAGGAGCTTCTCACAGGAGCCTGCTCCCACTTACAAATCTAATTGCAGGAGGTGTGGCTGGGGTGGCCTGGGAGCCTGGGAGAAAGGGGCTGCCTGCCCCTCTGGGAAGGCTGCTCTCAGGCCACTTGCTTGTTACTTTGAAAGTCACAGAGCCAAGTAGGAAGGGTGGTGGGAGGGAGCAGAGGTCTTGAGTGCCTGGGAAAGCCCAGACTCCAGAATTTATGCCAGTTATCCTAACAGCTACCAATGATTTAGTGGGGACTGTGCACTATACATATATAAACTTCTCTAATCATCTTGACAACTACACAAGATGATGATTGCCTCATTTTACAGATGAGAAACTGAGGCACAGTGTCCTATGTGTTAGGTATTACCCTAGGTCTAAGAACTTTATTTACATTATCTCTTTTCTTAAATTTGCCTGCAGCTGATGTGATGGCACATGCCTGTAATCCCAGTGACTCATGAGGCTGAAGCAGGAGGATTGCAAGTTCGAGACCAGCCTCAGCAATTTAGCAAGACACTTGTGAACTTAGTGAGACCCTGTCTCAAAATTAAAAATAGAAAGGACTGGGGATACAGCTCAATGATAAAGCACTCATGGGTTCAATCCCTGATACCTGCCCCCTAAAAGAAAACCAACTCTTTTCTAATGTAAATCCATTTCACAAAAGAAGAGGCACAACTCAGTGAGTAAGTAACTCCTCTACCCAAGACCACAGAGCTGATTTATGGATGAGCTAGGATTGAACCTGGATCTCTTTGATACCAGAGAATACACATTTTATTTTATTTGTTGATACCAGAGATTGAACCCAGGGCACCTAACTGCTGAGCCACATTCCCAGTAATTTTTATTTGGAGACAGGGCCTCACTAAGTTGCAGAGGCTGGCTTTGAACTTGCATTCCTTCTGCCTCAGCCTCTACAGCTGCTAGGATTACAGGCCTGCACCAACGAGTCCAGGGAGAATACACAT
>PVKS010018145.1:28528-40758 GCA_004027875.1 Aplodontia rufa
GGGGGGGGGTGGCTCAGCGGTTATTGCGCTTGCCTGGCATGCGCTAGGACGTGAGTTCAAATACCAGCACCACGTACACAACAGAGTGTCAGAGCAACGAAAGCCTCATGAAAAACTAAATAAAAATTGATTTTCTCCCTCTCTCTCTCTCACTGTCCCTCTCTCTTAAAAAAGAGAGTCTTAAAAAAAAGAGGGACAGTGAGAGAGAGAATCAATTTTTATTTAGTTTTTCATGTGTCTTTCGTTGCTCTGATACTTTGTTGTGTATGTGGTGCTGGGGTTTGAACTCACGTCCTCGCACATGCCAGGCAAGCATTGTAACTGCCAAGTCACTGCTCTAGCCCCCCAGCCCTTTTTATTTTTTATTTTGAGACAGGGTCTCAAGTTGCTTAGGGCCTTGCTAAGTTGCTGAGGCTGGCTTTGAACTTGTGATCCTCTGGAGCGGCTGGGATTACAGGCATGTGCCACCATGCCCCAGCTGAGTTTTCTTTTTTTTTTTTTTTAAAGAGAGAGAAGAGAGGGACAGCGAGAGAGAGAGAGAGAGAGAGAGAGAGAGGAGAGAGAGAGAGAGAGAGAGAGAGGTGGGGAGAGATAGCATCAACTTTATTTAGTTTTTCATGTGGCTTTTGTTGCTCCGACACTTTGTTGTGTATATGGTGCTGGGTGCTGGGATTCAAACCTGGGTCCTCAAGCATGCCAAGCAAGCACTGCAACTACTGAGCCACCACTCCGTCTCGCCTGAGTCTTCTTGAGTATTATAAGTGTCCCAAATATTGCATGAGGTATATTTGAGTTAAACTACCCATTGTTTATCTGAAATTTGAGCTGAACTGAATGTCCGATAATTTATCTGGCAACTTTAGACTTTCTTTCTTTCTCCTCCTGTCTCTGGCTCCCTTCTCCTTCCCATGTCAACAACTTGCCCTTTAAATGTGGGGCCCTTTGGAACCAGGGGTGCTGCTGTATCTCTAGGTTCCTGAAGGGGTAGACATCTTTTTTTCAGCTCCAGAAGGCTCAGTCCTGTGTCCCTGCCAACTCTGCCACCTACTGTGTGACTTTGGATGATTTTCTTGTTTGAACCCTCTAAGAAGACTACCCAGTATCTGGTCCTAAGTGACTGCAAGTCTTCCTGCCCTACCTAAACTTTTTTTTTTTTTTTTTAAGAGAGTGAGAGGGAGAGAGGAGAGAGAGAGGAAATTATATTTGGCTTTTCATCAGTTTCATCAGTTTTTCATTGCTCTGACACTTAGTTGTGTATGTGGTGCTAGGATTCGAACCCAGGTCCTTGGCTGGCATGCAAGATACTGCTGAACCATCGCTCCAGCTCTTCCCACGGTAGCTTTCCTAAAGTCTTCTCCCCTTTTCCTATTCATGGGTCTGGACCTGTGAAAAATCTGAGTGTACTGCTGTGAGGTCACAGAATACCCAACACTTGGGACAGGGAGCTCCAGGCAGGCAGTGCTGGTCAGAGGAGACACCAGGTACGGAAAAATGTGGGGAGGAGGCTGAGAAGAATGTTGGTGGCTGGGGGTGGAGGCCTCCAGGAAGTGGGCCATTGACTTTTTTTCCCCCCAAGCCTCCAGACTCTCCCAGTGTTTAATGGCTCTGTGATCTTGGCCAATTCCTTAACTAATGTAAATGGCTTTGTTTTCTCAACTCCAAAGGAGCAGGGTCCTGCCAGGATCCAAGTACAGTGCCTGGCATGCAAGCGGAGCCAAAAGGGTTGCTTTTACAGCTGCTGCTGGTGGGATTAACATTATATACATCCTTGAGAAATGAGCCCTCAAGGAAGGCTAACCCCTGAACGGGGCAAAGCCCTCTTGGCCTCTCAGCTTCAGCAAAGAGCACAACACGTTCTGGGCTGCCTTCATTTCAGCTCCATTTTATTTGTCGCATTTTTGACAGACGTCTAAATTATACATTGAGTTTTCCACATGACCAAACACCATGTCCCTTTCTTTATCATTTTCAAAAGGGACTATAAAAAAAGAACCTTTCGATGGATCAGACTGAACCCTGAAACCACATGGAGTGCAGAGCTAAAAATAAAAGGAAGTAAGAAGTGGTCCCGGCGAAGGAAAGGAAGGAGAAATCAAAGCACACTGTGTTGGGAATTGAGGGACGAGTCCTGGCAAGGGTGACATGGTGTCACCCTCCAGGCCAGGCCGGATAAGGAGCGGTAGGAGCGGTCGAAAGTGAGGGTGGGGCACAGAGTGGCACAAAAATAGTCACCACTTCAGTCCAGTGGGGAATAAAGGAATTCGTCAAAAGCTGGGGGAGAGAGAAGTAAGTGGAGATGGAAGAGGGAGGACGGGGGGGGGGGGGCAGGACTTGTCATCTTGCAGCTAGCCAGGCTGCGGACTTCTCCAGCCCTGGCACCGAGCTAACTGCTGGCATAATCGCTGACTTTCAGCTGTGCACCGACATGTTCCCCGGCTCAGCCCACATCAATGACACCCTTGTTTCCATAGTAACCAAGGGAGAACGAAGGGGAAAGGGTGCATTGCACTGGGCGCAGGGAATCTAGCCAAAAGCTGCCTTGCGGGGTGGGTGGGGAGGAGGGGAGGACTCAGTTTTTCCCACAACTGCTCTGAGCACACATTGCGGGCAGTCTGGGTCTTGCCTGCCCTCTGGCCCCAGCCTTCAACCCCGCACATTCAGATTCAGCAACCCAGCAAAAGTCTCTCTAAAGCTCACAGGGTGGGGGCGGGGGCAGGGGAGGAGGATCACTTCTCGAGCTTCAGATTCTGTTCTCTGGTCAAGGCCACAGGGGGCGAGGAGGCAGCACTGGGGAGAGAAAAGGAGACTTTAAAAGCATATTGTTTTTACAAATGGGAGCCTTCAAACTCTGCATTTTTCAGACTCTTCTCATCTACCCTCTGAACCTCTGGAGGGTTCAACAGGGCTCGCAGGGAAGATGAAAGCATGTGACATCCACAATGTGTGTCTCTAGCTGAAAGCAAATGTGAACGTTCACAAAGGCTGTTATCAGAGCAGGGCCTGCTTTTTGGGTCTGGGGAGGGCTCTTTCAGAACAGTTGCCGAAGTTGGTGGTAAGAGACCAAAAACATTTTGTAGACCATCTACCGCCAGAGTCCCCTTCTGCAGTGCTCCAACTGCAGACCTCAAAGCAGGCATCTCACCCTTCAGATGACACCCCTCGCGCGCTGTTCGGAAGAAAAAACAATTTTCTAGGGCCAGAGCCACATTTCCAGCCTGGCAAAAGTGGCATTTCCAATTCCTTGTACTTCTGTTTTGCCGCTATTCAAAGCAAGAGGAGCTTGGTGAGCCAGGGAGGATGATGCAGGGAGCAACTAGCTGAGGACTTAGAGTACCTCACCATCTTTTGTTTTGCTAGTCTGTCGCTGTCCTTATCAACCTCAGGGCACTTTTTCTCAGTGAACTTTGTTAACGGTTTCCACCCTAGACAGCCTTTGAAACTGGCCAGCCTTCTGTCTCTCCTGCCTGACTCTTGTCCGGAAAAAGCTGGGTACAGAGGGTTGTGGGGGTGCAACGGCCCTTGAGTCTATCTACTCACGTGCTGTGATGGGTTTGGGACAGGCCACCTCCCAGGATGAGAAAGCAGCTGGCCTCCCAGGACCCACCAGGCACTGGACAGTCTCTTATTCATTCTCTGAAAACCCCTGAGTGGAGGCCCAGAACAGAGCTGAATTCACGAGCGGGGCCATGCTCTGGCCTGCTGTCCCATGCTGGAAGCTGGGGGTTTCCAAAGGCTCATGGAAACAGCTCCTTCTGCAACACAGAGCAGCAGAGACTTCTGGCCATTCCTCTCTAATCAATCAACAGAGGACACATTTTGCTGGAGAGAGGAGAGATCAGCAGCTAGGTGACTGGCTTTCTTGGGCATGACCCCCACGATCACACACCCTTGTTCTTCCCAGCAGCAAACCTCCCTACCCATAAGCATCCCACACCACCTAGTTGCTAGCTCCGTAAAAATTGATCTCTTTGCAAAATCGATCTGCCTGGCTTTTCTCAGTGGAACAGGTTCATGGTAAAGCTGCATTTATTTTTAAAATCTGATAGCAGCAGCCTATTGTGATCATTTAAACACAGAATTCTTTGAGCTTTAGAAATCCCTTCTATAGGAGGGCCAAGGAGAAGCCAGCTAATCTCAGAGTCGGCAGCTCACTGCTCCACTGAACTGGAGAAAGCCTGTTTATGCTAGCGTGAGCCCTCGATGTGAGGGCTTTTTAAGGACCTTGTAATTTTTCTGGAATTAAACCTCCCACCTCTCCTTACATTCCAGATGTCATTGCAGTCAAAAGTCATGAGAATTTGCTTCCCCCTGTGGCTGACTTGGGGCGGGGGCTGAGGTATGTTTCTGTACTGACTTGTTTGCTAGGAAGGATTTTTTTTTCTGTCCAAAGGGTGAAGATTACATAGTCTCCTACCTGCATGACAAGATGGTTTAATCATCTGCTATCCTTCCCCCTCCCCCATTCAGTCTCTGGACAGACTGAAGCCCAGGCTCAGTTGGCGATGGCAGAAATCATCGACCGGCACTAGCAAACACTGTCTTTGGTTCCCAACCACGGAGGGAACGGATAGGTCAGTAAATAAGTGAACTCAGCACAAGCAGCATCTTCCTTTTTTTCTTCTGAAAGAAAAAAACCCACTGGAATTATCTAAACTGCAATGCAATCTCTTGCTCATTTAAACGATCTCATTTTCTAATCATGTGCTTTGAGACATTTAATACTATTTCAATTATGCAGAGGAAATAATATAATTCCTTTATTTGAAAAATGATACTGAACCTCAGAGATCAGTTAAATCTACTGCTGGAATGGGGATTCTTTTTAAACTGTGTTGTTCCCTCTCTTCAAACAGCTGTAGCTGTACACAGATGGAAAAACATTTGGTCAGAAAGCAGCAAATCAGTGTTTTTCAGGATCTGATTCGGCTCCCGCAGCTCCTGTGTCGCCATTCGTCAGGATTTTATTTCTTCTTTGCGTTGACATTTTTGCAGACCCAGTTCATGCCATCCTTTGAGGGAAACGGTCAGAGAAAGTGTTAGTTGCAAAAAAAGGCCCCCCACACTTCAACCTCCGGGGAGGGAAGAGAAGGGAAGGGAAGGTGCTTCTGTCCTCCCTCCAGGAATTTGCTTGCCCCAGGGGCACACCTGGATGGTCAGGGACAGTGACCTTCTGGGGAGGAGGGGAGAGGTCTCTGAGGGCACAAGAGGGAGATGGGAGGGGGAGGACCCAGCATCTGAACTTGAGATGGGTCCTCAGGAACTCCCTCTGAATAAATAAACACATCTGCCGGGATCCAAGGCCTGATTGAGCAGCTATCAGGAAAGATTCCAGCCATTTTTGGCTTTTTCTAAAAGCTGACCTTTGCTAGGGCATTAAATTCAATAAGCCACCCTTCTGGTGCCCCAGTGTGTTTACAGTGTGACAGTGTACACTTGGGTTAAATTAAATTTCTTTTTGGAAAAACAAACCCTCTGCAGTATGTGTTCCTAGACACACACGGGGACAATGTGCATTTATTTCTCTGCTTGCTGCAGTCCAGATAGGCTTAAAAGGCTCTGGCCTGCTTCTTGCAGCTTTAAGCTCTACCAAGCAGAAGGACTGGAGAGAAGGCACGCTGACCTTGAAAGTGTCCTCCCTTAGAAGGCTGGAGAGGGACAGGGTAAACCACACAATGCCTACAGCCACCTGGCAGGCAGCACAATTCCTCATGGATGCCAGGCCTGTCAGACCTGACCTCCTTTTCCATCCCCTATGGAGCCATACCTGGTCCCTCCCTCTTCCCTAGAGGCTCCCTGACCTTCAGGGCTGTATGGGAGGGGGTTTCTTCAGAAGCCCAGAACAAGATCCAAGGCAGCCCCTGCAATGAATCCCTTACCCTGCATCAGGGTCCCACACATTTGTGCTTATCAGGCAGATGTGACACCCCGAGCCCGCATTTCCTGTGGCCATGGATCTAGCTGCAGAACCTAAATGGCTGAGACAGCTTACAGTAATAAATATCAGCTGACACCCTTGGCCATTCGGAACATTAATCCCATAAACAATACATCACTGCAAAACAACCAGCAGGCATCCTCTCTCCTGGTTAATCTGACTGTCACCTGCGTTTACAGTGATTAACTCCGCCATGTTGCCATCAGAGCACTTGGGCAGGAGAACCAGATAATATGAGCAAACCTTATGGCCTCTGCCAAGACAAGGCTTTCCAGGGCCGAAAGCCCAAAGTGGAGAGCACCTGGCTGTGGTGGGGCAGGTGGAGGAATGCAGAGGTGGGCACAGGCACACCCCAGCGCATCTCCAATCACAACTGGGTCAGCTACGCACTCGGAAATGTGGAGGCCAATTTTAAGGCCATTTTATGAAAAGGATTAATTTAAAGAGAAGCATGTTTTAATTTTAGTAGCTAAATGGTTTCCAGGAAAAAAAAAAAAGATCACCTGCCAGGAGACAAAAAAAGATTTTACAAATACAAGAGAGATGAATAAGATAACCATCGTCCTGTCCCTTGCCTCTGAAGCTGCACAGCTCAGCGCTTACGTAGCACTTCCATCTTCGGGAGCCTGCAGACGCCTAAAGGTGCCACCTCAATATCCTCTCCTCTACAGAAACTCATCACATTTGCTCAGACCAGCTGCTCCAAGAATCAAGAACAGTGTTCCCACAAGATGTGAATGTCACTTCATCTTTTTCTTGTTTTTATGGCTGATGAAGGAGGGGGTTTCCTTTATTATTTGTAACTGAACATGAATGCAGGCAAAGAGATAGGAAAATATTTACTCAGCTGCAGGGACTCAAAGCAGAAGGTGGAGGGTGAGGGAGCCTTGCCCTGGGCATCCGCTTCGGAGGCAGAGTGGGGGTTTAAAGGGCGAGCCCTGCTGAGGGGCAGTGTCCTCCAGATGTCTGAGGACCCCCCTCCAATGGTGAGGCCTGACCAGCCTTAGTGTTGCCAACAGAAGGCGCTCTGAGGCCAGCACCCACTGCTGACCTCAGGCCCCAGGGACCCCTCCACTGTCCCCTAAACCTGGAGGAGCGTGGGGAAACACCCCAGACTTAATAGGACAAAACCCTATGACTGGACTGGGCTTGGGGAGGCCGCTTTGATCCAAAGTGTTTGGAGGTCAGGCACAGCACCTTTCTTGTTACAGAGAGAACCTGAGTGGGAGGTGGGAGGGGTGGGGGAGGTGATAATCAACACTTGAGGTGACAATACCTCGTAAATCAAATCAGGGCAAGCTTTGTCAAGTAGCCCACTGTAAAGGATAGATAATGGTGTTGTCCATGATCCCTGAGGGACTTGCTTGATGTGTTCCCAGAAGCTGGCGTGATGTCTGGCCTACAGTTGATGCTTAATTTATATCTTTTAAATTAATCCTCTGTGAAGTAGGTGCTATTATTTCCATATTACAGATGAGGAAATGAAGGCAGAGTAGTCAGGGGCAGAGGTGAGCTGTGAAGACAGGCAGCCTAGCTTGGCCTGGGCGCATCCCTGCCCTTGAACTCTTTCCTATTTCTGTTTCTGTGGGTCCCAGCCTCAAGGTTGGAGAGGAGTTGGGCGTCACCCTGAAGGTGGAACAGGCAGCCAGTGTTTTCTTTCTCATGGCTTCAGCTGCACCCTGCAGCTGGTGCAGTTGTGAAGGGGCCACAGGCCATTCCTGGCCACAGAACTCCCAACACTCCCAGGGGGCCGGCGTCAAGGCCTGCAGAGGCCTGGATGTTCATCTGACTGAGCCTGCCATCCAAATCACCCACCCAGACCACCTTCTCCAGCGGAAACTACATTAAGAGACAACGCAATTGCAAGCAGAGGAACTTTCTGCTTCTTACATTTTTAAGTGAAATGTTCCACACCACTCTTGCTTCCACCTGGCAAGGCCTTGTTTTTGTAAAATCAACTGAGAAAAGATGACTGCTTACTTGAAGTAGGTTTCTCTCTGCCTCCAAAGAAGGAAATGAACTCATAGGTTTGTTTAACGGTTGAACCTTTATTGTTAAAAACTGGTTTGACCAATTTCCTGCACATTTGATCTTCATTATGGGGAGATAATCTTTTTTTTTTTTTTTCTTTTTGGTACTGGGGATTAAACATAGGAGTGCTCTACCACAAAGCTACATCCCCAGCCCTTTTTATTTTTTTATTTTGAGACTGGGTCTAAGTTGCCGTGGCTGGCCTTGAACTTGTGATCCTCCTGCCTAAGTTTTCCAAGTAGCTGGGATTACAGGGGAGCACTTCTGCACCCAACTGGGGAGATAATCTTTGGCATGAATAGTCTGCCCTTTCTTTCTCCATCACATCTTCCCCTGAATAATCTTGTTGAAACTGAATTTTAATTGATTAGCTTCATTTCAATAATAGAAACTAAAGAGAGATATTGAACCTCAAATACTGAGCTCTGGCCTCCTGGAAAGGAAATAAATTTCTCCATGTCACATTATTCTCCACTATAACTTCTGGGAGAAACAGAAGGCTGCCCCTAGCCATATGGATGGAAACCTACTAAACACACATCCCTGTGTCCCAGGATTTAAGGTGCACTGCTTCTTTCTATGGGAAGAGTGGTCTCTGACTGCACTGTTCTTTTAAATTTGATCTTAGTCCAGTGCATCCATCACAGCCGGATGGTTGAAAGGAAGCAGTGGCAGCCATGGTTGGCTAGACCTGGTTTTTAAAGCTATGCTGGTTATGTGGTCACTTCAGTAATTGCTCTAAGATGATGAGGAGCTCAGACCCGAGTTGAGCAATGCAGCCTGACCCATTTTACCTTAGTCCCCCTCCCAGGGTCAAGGAGCAGCTGAATGCAGCATATCTAAAATGTTGCTTGCTATTAATATTTTTCTTGTGACAAAGGGCACTGAACCAGGGAGTATGCAAAATCATATGTCCCAAGTTTTCTTTGTTGCTCTACAGAAAGGTTTGAAAATTTAAAAATAAACCGAAGGTCTGACTCACAGATAAGCAGTTCCATGTACCTGGAGATGGTAACAACCAATGTCAGGCATACAGAGAAATAGTGAACATCATTTTTTATATATCAAAATTTGGAGATGGGGGTGTAGAGCATGTGCTTAACATGAATGAGGCCCTGGGCACCAAAAAAAACCCAACAAAACCCCTGAAATTCTGTTGGCATTATAGGGAAAATTCCCCTAGATCAAGGAAAAAGAAGCAAAGCCAACAAGCTGGTCTAGGGACTGCTTAGTGCTCATCTGCAAGGCTGACTGGAGCAGTCACACCTCAGCATTCAGATGGCTAGTGACACTTCCTATGGAAGTGAGGCAGCTGGAAGACTGATGTGACCTGGATCATCGCTCCTGTTCAGAGAGAGATGAGAGTAAATGCGGGGTAGATGTGAAATGAGAAGGTGGGCATGAGGGTGGACTGGAGAGCAGCACCCAGGGGGCTTATATTCTGTAAGTTCAAAGCCACTGGTACAGGGAGGACTCTGCAGGGACTAAGGCTAGAGGCCAGGTTAAGACTGCTGATCTCCGCTTTGAAAGGAAACCTAAAGCCAGGATAATTTTAATTTTACACACACACACACACACACACACACGCACACTGTGTTTTAGATAAAATGTCTTCAAACACCTGAAACTGCAATAACAAGGACAGCTGTGGTTTGGGGTTCAAACTCAGGTCTGCAGGTGGAAGAGGGATAGATTTCTCCATACCTTTCTCTGGCTCTATGCCAGATCCTTTGTTCACTATTTTCTAGATATCCATGGGAAAAGAAAAGAACAGAATCCTAGTGCTCAATGTTACATCCTGGGACAGGCCCTGGCAGCCAGCCGGGAGGGGGGCCTCCTCCCTATTTACGAGGGAGACTGGGGAGGGAGTTTTAGGTTATCCCTTCAGACATTTTTCAGTTTCTCCTCTTCCTGCCTTCATCTACTTGACATAACTGGGTCTCTGCTGATCATGCCTCTAGACTGTGGGTCTCTCAGCAGGATAGAGTTTCCAAGATTGATGCTCTCTTCCAGCACCTTGTGCCATTTACCTGTTCTCTGCTCTTGACAGCTTCCCATGAAAACCTGCTTTAATTACATGATGGGTGAGCCTCCTGGTCACCATTCATCAGGCAAAGATAGACCTGTTTCAAACGTTCCCAATGCCCTCAACAGTCAGTTTCCCTGCCCCATGTGGGGGTGTTGAACAACACATGGTTTAGCCCATCTTGTAAAGACTGCATGCGTTTGCCTTGGGAACATCAGGTGGAGCAAGACCCTAAAATCCATCCCAGGAATCACCAACTTCCACAATCTCAAATCATGTGTTTAAGTCACTCAACTAATGAGAACTGATACACCTGCCCTACTTAGACCACAAAGGGGTGAGCATACCATCTATCAGATGTTTGCCTTTCCCCCAATTTGCCCACCTGGGGGGGAGTCCCACTAATTTTTCAGTATGAGGTCTCCCAGATGCGTGTTGATCACGCATACACTTGCGCATGTGCGCGCGCACACACACACTATGGAAATAGGCTGACTTTTTTTGGGGGGGGTTTCTAGGAATTGATCCCAGGGGCACTTAACCACTGATTTATATCCCTACTCCTTTTTATTTTGAGATTGGGTCTTGCTAAATTGCAGAGGCTGGCCTTGAACTTGTGATCCTGGTATTGTAGGCGTGTGCTACCACATCCTTCGAAATGCTCTCACTTAACACCTGCAACTTGAACATAAATCCAGATTTTTTTTTAAGCTTTCTTATATTTTCCTTCAAGTTCATTGGTGCCAGGTGTTATCTAACCAACCTACTTAGTGTCTGATCATTTAGGTGACTTTGCCTATTTCTTGACCAGCTTCTTGGGGGTTACAGTATGGTAGGGAAGACAAAATTCGAGTGTAGAATATTTTAACAATTATTACACAGTATCCATGTCTAAAAGTGAACCCTACACAATTAGGTCTTACAGATATTTTTCTACTGAAGTCTTTAATTTTTAGGAATTTTTAATCCTTAATTAATAAGAATAATTAAAAGCCTGCACTTCAATGATGTAATGCTGAAAAGGACTCCATTTAAGTGATTCTTGCTAAAGTGAAAACCAAGAAATTGGCTGAGTGGACAAGAGTTCAGGTCAGAGGTATTACCTGAGGGAGGGACATGGGTCAATCAGCACCTTATATTGAAGAGTGGTTCTGAAGAAAAACTCTATGACCTTTCTCTGGTCCCCAAAGGTTATCGTTAAAGGACAATAGACAGCAGATTCCCTTCTTAATTAACATTTTTATTAAATAACCCATTTCAAATAATGGTTAAATTCTCTAAATTTATATCATTCTATTAACCATAATCTAATCTCATTAACCTTGAAATCCCAGTTTTAACTACCCAATTCTATACACCATGGTACTATCTACTAAACTAATTAAGTGACCTTCAAACTATTTCTCCTCCAGACAAAATCATTATTTTTTTTTTTTGCTTATAGTTTTTTGCTGGATCTCTCTTGATTTAACTTCCTGTGAAGCTGGTTGCTGAAGGCTTCTGATTGGAGAACTTTCTAACCAAAATCAAACTACACATAATAAGCCCACTTTATTCAAACTGGTTCATTTTTTTTTTTATCCCTCTTCTGCAACCCCTGTCCCTGTCCTCTCATTTTCTAGTAAGGTTGCTGCCTCTTTTTTGACCTAAAGATCTTAAAAAGGGGGCTGGGGATCTAAGCTGTCAGGAGAGTGCATGCCTAGCAAGAGAAAAGCAGAGGAGGGGAGAGGAGAGGAGGGGAGATGTGAGAAGGGGAGGGAGAGAGGAAGGAAGAAAGAGAGGAAGAAACAGACCAAACCAACCCTGTAAGGTGCACACCTGTCTGTGGTCGTTCCGCAGCCTGAAACACTGAGCTCCTCTGAAGGGATGAGAAGAAAAGAGGTGCTCCCTCCCTCTCCACCTCCAGGCTCCTCTGAAGCAGTGCCCTTGACTTTAATGCCACTGTGCTCCATACTAACTCTAGATCACTCTAGCTCTCCTTTTTCACATTGCTAAGGCTGAAGAAACAGGAGCCTCACTGTTAATTCTGGCTTTGCTTTTTCATCCTTTCACTACCCTGGCCAGAGAAAAGAATACAGAGCTGTCATGCGCCTTCTGATAAATATGCACACAAAATGTGCTTCTTTTCTTTAATCTGATCCTTTTTTTTTTAAAGAGAGAATCAACTTTATATTTTCATCTGAATTTTGAGTTTTCTTTTTCTTTTTCTAAAGAGCCCGGGGGGGGGGGCGGGGGGAA
>PVKS010018146.1:0-40648 GCA_004027875.1 Aplodontia rufa
TCTCTCTCCCTCTCAAAGAAAAAAAAAACAAGGTACATTCCAAGCATTTTTAAATATACCACTGTATATACTATTGTATACAAAAATATTCTACATAGATATAAGAAGTATGTCACTATACTTGGGTATTTTAGGAAAAATATATGACCTAGAAGAGAGGCAAGGGACTGGGGGATGAGAGAAGGGAGGTAGGGGAGCGTTGGGAGGATATTGACCAAATTGTATTGTTGGATTGTGTGCACCTATAAATATGTGACAAAAAATCCCATCATTATGTACAGCTATAATGAACCAAGTAAAAAAATATAAATAAGAAAAAATAGTAAGAATCCACAAAATTCTTTTTTTTTTAAAGATGAAAGTCAATATTCATTCATATTAGAAATGGCACACTTGGAATAGAGGAAACTTTCCTAACTGGTGAAAGAGTATCTTTAAAAGTCTCTCAAGAAACATGCTTTTGATGAGATGGTCAAAAACATTTTCTTTAAAGAAAGAAACAAAAAAAGGATGCCCCCTAATACCATCCATATTGAACATCGAACTGAGGGCTGCAGAAAGCAGATGAAAATTAAAAAAAAAAAGTAGAGGAAAAGTATAAACAAAATTCTCATTTACAGAAGGTGAGATTGTCTTTATAAAATTTCCCCAAAAGATACAAATTTATCCAAATTAATAAAAGAGCTTAGCTTAGTTTCTGTAACATCAATAAGAAAAGCTAATAAAAATATAACTTGTACAATCAAAAGATAGATAAATAGCAATCAATTTCACAAGAGATGGGCAATCCTTTATGGAGGAAGTTTACATATTTTGAAATATTTTAAATAAGTTGAGAGAGAGATGTTCATGAATAATAAGATTCAATATTTTAAGTAAATCAGTTATCCCCAAATTGATATATAGTCTGTGAATTTCTTCCAAAATTCAAACTCAATTTTCCTTGTAATCTGAATGAATGATTCAATGATTCAATGATTCAGAGATTTAGGTAAAAGATTTAGAGTCAAGAAATATCAAATGTAATGATTTGCCCTAAGTTGAGATATCATTTCTTCTCTGGTTCGTAAATAGTCAAAAAGACCAATGGAAGTAAAGTCACAGCCTGGAGTTAGACCAAAGCTCATAGGGAAACATGATGTATGGCAGATGCAGATCTGTGAGCAAAAGATGGACAATATTCATTAGGTGTTGTCATGAATTTTTTTATCCAATTTGTAGAAAAATGAAGATGATTCATACTTCACATCTCACAAAAATCTGCTCTAAAGAGAGAGCGAGTGTGTGTGTGTGTGTGTGTGTGTGAGAGAGAGAGAGTGAAATATTTTAGATGGCAAAATAGGAAAGTATCTTTGTGACCATGCTGTAGGAAAGGATTTAAGAAGAAAAAAAATAGTTGATGATTTTGACTTCATTATGAGATTCTATTAATCAAATGCATCATAAAAACTGATTGGGAGACATACACATCACCAGTGAAAATGTTACCAGAGATTGGGGGTCAACCTCTGAGTATGTAATTTGTTTCCTAGTCCTTGGGTTTAATTTTTTAAATTTTTTTATAGTACTGCTGACTGAACTGAGGAGGTGCTCTACAACAGAGATACATCTCCAGTCCTCATAACTATTTTTATTTTGAGACAGGGTCTTGCTAAATTGCACAGGTTGGCTGCTAAATTGCATAGGTTGGCTTCAAACTTGTGATCTTCCTGCCTCAGCCTCACTAGTCACTGGAATTGCAGGTGTGAGTCATCATGCCCAGTTGATTCCTGGGTATGATTTGTCTAACATTAGGCAATTATCCTGGTGCAGACACAGATGCACACAAAGAGGCAGAGGCAGCCTTTTGGGTAGGTTTATTACAAGGCAGTAAATCAATACACCTGCGGTGAAGGGCAGAACAACTAGGGACTGAAATGCACCAAAATGATTATGCCCTTTCATTTTCATAAGAATAGGGGCTTCAGAACTTGCAGCAAGCAGCAGGAAGCCTTGACTAAGTTTCTTTGGGCTCCTGCATTGTATAGCTATAGCTCATCTGGGAAAGTCCTACACCTGCACTGTGTTAAAATTGAGAGCATGCGCCTGCACACTTGGGTCATTTTGCCCTTTCTGGCCTAGAGCCACCAGGCAGAATGGCACACAAGTCAACTGACCTTCAGAGTAGCTGGTAGGTGCATGTGTGACCTTTAGAACGTGTCTGTGCTGGTAAATCTGTGGAAGAGAAGCAGGACACAGTAGTCCATGCCTGTAATCCCAGGAACCTGGGAGTCTGAAGCAGGAGGATGCAAGTTTGAGGTCAGCCACAGCAATTTAATGATATTCTGTCTCGAAATGAAAAATAAAAAGGATTGGGGCTATAGCTCAGTGGTTAAGTGCCCCTGGGTTAAATCCCCAGAAAACAAAATAACAACAAAAATCTATGGAGACAAGGTTATAGACCTTTTCCTGGAACGTGACAGATAGATGGGTACATGTAGGTAGGTTTCTAATTATGGAACTCCGGGCTCCTTTATCATTGCTCCCCTCTTATCCACTTTTCCTTCTCCCATTCCTGCTTATCTCTAGCTAACTACCTATGCCAGTAGAAAGATATATTTGCCATGTGTATCACTGAGACACAGTACCCATATCTCATAAATAACTCATACTAAATAATTTTAAGTAGAAAAATGGTTATAAACATAGTTAGAAGAGGAAACACAAATGACAAAATAAAATATAAAGACACTCAACTTTATCCCTAATATGGAAAACAATTTAAAAACATGAAATATAAATTTTACTTCTTCCAATTTTGCCCCCTTTTTCAAAGAAAAAAATATACTGTGTATCTTTAGCAATGTGAAACAATGGGAACTCTTATACTTCCAACATAGGTATACAGACAGGAATAATAATTTTGGAAAACAGTTTGACCTGATGTAGTAAATAAGAGATGCTAGTATGTTGAAATTATGAATCCCACTTCTTTCCCAGTCAAGAGAAATTTACACGTAGGCATAAAGAGACATATGCAGAAATGTTTGCTACAACAGTTTGTATAAGTTAAACTATCATTGCTGAAATCAAATCTGCGAAACTAATTTCACATGGTTCCAGGTTAAAAAAGCAACAACTGGAAACAATAGTCCATTATTGGTAGTATAGTCCAAAGCTATACTACCATACAAACCACAGCTGCTATTTATCAACACAGATGAATCTCAAACTAAAACAACAAGCCCACAAAACAAGCCATAGAAGAATACTTACAATATGTTGGAACTCATTTACTATCAAAACATGTAAAAATAAGCCATATATTCTTTAGTATGTATAAATTAGAAGCAAATGAAAGACAAGCAAAAACTCATGACCACCTTTGTAGGAAGGGAGATTGGGTTGGGAAGGTGGACACTAATTATTTTAAACATCTTGGTAATATTATGTTTCTTAAACTGAATAGCTAGCTAGACACATTTTAATTATCTATATGCATAGCTTACATGTATGAGATATGTTATAATAACAAAGTACTGGTGGAAGTTGAGAGTGGAGGCTAACAGTGAATGCTTCTTTGTTTGTGGACACTTAGGTGTGAAAGGAAGAGACTGGAGAGAAGCAGGTAGAGTAGAAAATAGAATTGGAAAATGGTTGTTTTTTATTTGCAAGAACTTTCAAAGTGTTCAAACACTGAACCTGCAAGGCTGGCTATAGAAGAGACAGGCTGATTGGGAATTAGATGACTAATTATATAGGAGTGTGAGGGATAATAATTTCAGGTGTCAGCTTCAGTGAATTGAGCGATGCCCAGGTAGCTGGTAAAGCACCATTACTGGGTATGTCTGCGAGTGTTTCCAGAAGAGATTAGTGTTTGAATCAGTTGACTAAATAGACAAGGTCTGCCCTCACCCAATATGGGTGGGCATCGTCCAATGCAGTGAGGGCCTGGATAGAATAAAAAGGCAGAGGAGTGGGAAATTCTTTCTCTTCTTGGACCAAGGCATCTTCTGCATTCAGACATCAGACGAACTACTGATCCTTGATCTTTCAGATTATGGACTTAAACCTACACTATCTCCAAGGCCCCAGTACCCAGGCCTTCAACTTTGGGCTGGGACTTATACCACCAGCTTTCCTGGTTCTCCAATTGCTGATGACAGATCCTGGGACTTCAGTCTCCATAATCTCACGAGCCAATTTCCATATCTATATCTATATGTTCTATTGATCCGTTTCTCTGGAGAACTCTAATACAAGGAGGAAATGTGAGCCAGAAGAAAGGCAGAGAGAATAGCTGTCATGGCAGGTGTCTCCCTTCCACTAAAATTGCAAGGAACAGTTAATGATACATGCTGGAGGAAAGAAATCAAAGTAGTGCCGGTCTGATGCTGTTTTCTTACACATTAGTCCTGTCAGCTGTTGAAACTGGTAGTTAAAATAGCAATTAAGGACACCTGAGGACAATGATATAGCAACTCTGGAAAACCAATGACAGTAGCTTTAAAGTCTGGGCCAAGTTGGAGGCTGAATAGGCATCACACCAGTTCTCTCCTTCTGCACAAGTGGGCTGAACTCCTCAGGTCTAAGAGTAAAGGAATAGCTTGGAGTTTAGCAGGGCCTCACGTGAGTAAATTCATGAGCCTTGCTGTTCATAGGTTCAGAAGAGAAGAAGGGCTGGAAGGCTAGAGAGGACAAGGAGTAAAAAGTGTTGATGTTCTTGATGTGGTCAAGCAACTAAAGCTGCGGAGGTAAGGGATTGGGAACAATGTGAGGGTAAGAAGTCCAAGATTTTCAGAGTCCAGAACAGAAACTTCCAAGGGCACTGAAAAGCTGAGGATGTGTGTGTGGTGGGAAAGGCCTTATGGTCTTGGAGGTGATCTGGGAACTGTGGAGAGTTCACTGTATTGACCTTGATATTGGCCGGGAATATAGTGGTGAGAAAGGCAAGTGTCAGCTCTGGCCTTTGACAATGTGGAGTAACTAGGATGTTGGAGAAAAATGACAGGGAATTTATTGGAAGATTATAATTTAATGGCAAAATCTCTAAAAGAAGACATGTTTTTATACGAGGAATGAGAATTAATGATTTGGGATTTGTGCTAGAAAGTTAGGAGGCTATAATCGTTAACCATCCTATGGAATACACATTATGCAGGAAAGTAACCTAACTTCCCCAGGGACTAAACAGAGTCCCAGGTCCTAGCTTTATAACATTTTCAAGTATGGTAGCCGAACACCATACCTCCACTCTTATTTTCAATTTTCAAACCTTTTTCCCCGACTCTTCTTTCTACTCTGATTATCTTTGTACTTGTGCTACTCAGCTAACAGCATCTTATAGTAATGCATTGTAATATGGGGAAATGTCTGACTTAGCCAAATGTCTGCTCAAAGGCCAAAACCACAAAATATTTGCAAAATATTTGCATTTATGCCTACAATACAAGCATAGTGCCCAAAATACAAAAGATGCTCAATATGTGTTTATTGATTAAATAAATGGAAGGAATGGGACAACATTAACAATCAAAAGGATCACAAAAGCCTGGAGGATGCCTCCATGCTTGTGTTGGTGGGTGAATATATATTTCTTACATGAGTTGGCACAAAAGATGCCTTGAATGACCACTATAATCTCTTGGGGGGATTTGGACAAGGAATATCACTTTAATCTGTAACTCAAGAAAATAATCACTAGAAAAATAACAACTTTGGGGCTGGAGCAATAGCTCAGTGGTTGGAGAGCTTGCCTGGCATATGTGAGGACTCGGTTCAAACCCCAGCACCACATAACTAAGTGTCAGAGAATTAAAGAGCAGATGAAGAAATTAAAAATTAATGTTGATTCTCCTTTTATCTCTTTATCTAAAAAAAATAACAGCATTAAGGGAGGAATTTACACATCGTAGACAGCAATGCAGGAAAAAATGTTAGTATAGTCTCCATTGATATATTCTGAAATAACTAATTACCTACTATTAAAGTTTTCATTAAAACTATACTTCCATAATCCAGGCACTATCAACATGAGATCAACAAAGGAAGCCTTGTTTCATTGTGTTGGAAATTAGAGTCCTGTGAAATCAAGTTTATCATTAGATGTTAGCTTTAAGAAACCCAAAAGGACTGGTATTACTAAGGGTAATATGGAACATATGATTCAAGTAGGGTCTTGGGTAAAACTGTATCTTGATTGGAAACTAATGAAAAAGAGTGGTATCATTGTAGTGTGTAAACTTATTTTGAATCTTGGGCACAGCTAACCAATTTTTTTTTTTTTAAAGAGAGAGGGACAGTGAGAGACAGAAAAAGAGAGAAACAACTTTATTTAGTCTTTCACATGGCCTTAGTTGCTCCAACACTTAATTGTGTACGTGGTGCTGGGGTTTGAATCCGGGTCCTAGTGCTTGCCAGGCAAGCATCGAAACTGCTGAGCCACCGCTCCAGCCCTACAGCTGACCAATTTTAATAAGCATTAGATATGTTTTAAATTTAGATTTACTAGGTTACATATTTACAGAAACTACTAGATGAAGTTTTGAAAGCATAAATTTTGTTCTTTGTTCATTGGAAGTAGTTCTCATTAAGCAGCCCATTGCAATCTTTGTAAATACGAGTGCCTCGAAAGTATACTCCTAAAGAGATAATAAATAATTAAGTGTGTGCAATATGTGAGTTTATAAACAGTAGATTGCTCCTTAATATAATGATGCTCCTGTGCTGGAGATACTGGAAAGATTAAAAGAAACAGTAACAGTAAACAGAATACACCCTGTTCTCTAATAGATAATTAGGAGATTCATGGAATTTTAGAAATAAAGACCTGATATTTTATCTCAATGCTGTCTTTTGTTTTTTTTCCCTTCCTTGCTTTTCGGTGCTGGGGACCAAATCTAGGGCCTTACACCTGCTATGCAAGTGCTCTACCACTGAGCTATGCCCCAGCACTGAACATATTAATGTGAAAAAACAAAGAGAGTTTAAGGGAGATTAACTACTGATTGAGGACTGATGACAGAATTGGGACGGAGGTCAGAATCTTTACTGTTCTGGACCTATCCTTCCTCCCCATTTCTTTCTCTTTGTATTCAAAAACTGTGTTCAGGTTACTACCACTTGGTATCTACAAAAAATACCTTGAATTTTACATACAAGCAAAAAATAAAAAAGTTTTATTGAAGAGGTATGAACTTTAATAGGACTAACAAGTAAATGACATAGGAAGTACTTTTAGATGGGAAAGTAATTATTAATCGGGATTCAGAACCAAGAATCTTAAGACTGGTCTTAAAACTAAGCAGAGAATTGATATTCATAAAAGTTCTCCAATAAAATATACAACTGATCTTTCCTTTTCCCCAAAATAATCACAACATTTTTATAATAAAGATGTTTCTATATGCAAAGGTATTCCAATATTTTACCTTTTCTAGAGCACCAGCTGCCAAAACATTAAGCTCAAAGTCATACAGAACCATCATTGACTGACTAGAGAGGCTCTTTGGTGTGAATAGGGTTGATTGGTTAAGTGGAGACATGCTGAAGGAGATGTATTCTGATTTCCCCTAAAGGTCATATAATCCTGGAAATTTCTTTTTCTGCTTCCTCCTCAAATGAGAGATTTGGAAGTAGAGTTTAAAGCACAACTTTAGAAGATCAAACCCACAAAAATGTTATGGTTTGGGGGTATTTAATCTTAGTAAACTATTAAAAAGATCTGAGTGGGTATTTGGTTTATCTGGGACTAACACCACACTCCAAACCAGAAAAACACATCAAGAATTGTCACAACTGCTTCAAACAAATATTGTCTTAAAAATTTAAATCAGATACAAACCAAATATGTATGACAGTATTATAGATACTTAATTTCTAACGCTGAAATTTTGGAAAGATGAAGAACACACGTAATTTTTGTCCTTCAATATTTTATAACCTACGTATTCCTATCTTCCAAGAAAAAAAGAGATACAATTTTGTCACTTCTTCCAACTGAAAGAAACTTCTAGGGTAATCTTTATCCCTGCAAGTTCCCTTTCTGGGCACAGATATTTGTTCTTTTCATTTGCCCCTACTTTAACTCCAAAGAAGTTAGCCTCAGGAAAATTATCTCCACTCTTATCCAATAAGTCATTAAGTCATTTATTTTAGACTAGATACCCTAATTGTAAAGGGAAATTTATTTTATCACTATGGAGGTATGGCATCGTCTTCAGAGAACCACAGGTGCTCCTCAACTTAGTTATGTCCCTAAATCCATTAAGTTACAGGCATCATGAGCTGAGAATGCATCCAACACACCTAGCTTACAGAACATCACAGCTTAGGCACACAGTGCACTGTAGATCCCTGGTCAAATCCCTCATGATCGCATGGGTAAGTGGGAGCTGTGATCACTGCCACTGCCCAGCATGGAAAGTGCTCTACCCAACTAGTTCTGTTCTAGAATATCAAAATTCACAGTTTGAATTACAATTTCTATTGAGTGCATATTGCTTTCTCAGCATCATAAATTGGAAATTTAGAAAGTGGAACCATCCTCGGGGACGTGTGTGAGAATTAGCTCACACATCATTGGGGCATCTGTCTTTTAGCTTCCTTACTTGCGGTGAGCCATATAAATGAGGTTGGCAGCTGTGAATTTTGTTCTGTGAGTAGATTATTGGTGCTAAAATTATTTTCTATAAGGAATGTTAAAGACTTTTGTTAAAAAATATAATTGAGTTCTGCATTTTGTGTCCACTTTGCGATAGTACATATAGTTTGTATTGCCTTTGGTCACCCTCTCAGTGCTATTGTTGTTCATTCCACTGAAGAGGAAGTAAATGCCTATTTCAGTTGTTCCTACATATAGTTTCCATTTTTCTTTTAATCCCTTTTCTGAGGAACCATTATTAGTGTTACTTTCATCCCTAGAAGATACAGCAGACTCTTGGACTGGGTAATCCAACATGAATTTCAAATCCCTTTCTCCACTGCCTGCCATTGCCATAGGAGTACCAAAGTAACAGTTAATAACCTTACCATAGTAAGAGTACAGCAGTTCAATTTCGTTGCCTTTCTTTAAGTTGTCAGTGGTCATGTGAATGGTTCTAATCTATGAGAAGCAAAGCTCATTGACATCTGTCTCCTTCCTCTGTGGAACATGGATAGTAGGCTAACCATTTTGCAAATATGAAGATTATAGCCATTTGCTAAGGATGATAGGATAGAAATATAGAACAATCCTAGGATGATCATGTTATGGAATCATTGAACCAAAACGGATAGTCTATCTGAACTTCTGTGGGTTTTTCTTCTAAATTTTATGTATATTTTACAACCAAAATAAATAGAAATTAAATCATGTTTAAGTAAAGTCCAGTGATTTTAAACACATTTTTACTGTTGTGACCATCACCACCATCCGTATCTGTAAGTTTTCACTGTACAAAACTACACTCATTAAATAATAGCTCCTGATTTCCCCTTTGTTCAGTCCCTGACAACTACCATTCTATTTTCTGTTTGTGATTTGGGATTACTCTAGTTACCTCATGCAAATGGATTAATACAGCATTATTTGTTTGTTTGTAAGTGGCTTATTTCACTTAGCTTAATACCCTCAAGTTTCATTCAGGTTGCATGTGGAAGAATTGCCTTCATTTTTAAGGCTGAATAATATTCCATTGTATGTATATAGCACATTTCATATATTCATTCTTTCACCCAGGGACATTTGGAACACTTTTACTACTATAAGCATGGATAAACAAATCTCTTTGTTTTCACTTCTTTGGGGTATATACCCAGAAATGGCATTGCTGGATCATCTGGAAATTCTATTTTTAATCTTTTGAGGAACCACCATCTTGTTTTCCACAGTAGCTATGCTGTTTAACATTCTTAGAAATCTTTCACAAGGGTTTCAATTTCTCCATATCCTTCCCAAACTCGCTTTCCGTCTGTTTGGATTTATTTTTGTTTTTGTTTTTTTTTTGGATATTATCCTGAGTGTGAGTTGGAATCTCATTGTGGGTTTGATTTACATCACCCTAACGATTAATGATGTTCAGCATCTTTTCATTTGTTTGTTGGCCATTTGTCATCTTTTGAGATGTCTCTTTGGGTTCTCTGCCCATTTTTTTGAAATCAGTTTGTTTTGTTATTGTTTTAGGAATTCTAGATATTAGAGTTATGTCAGATATGGTTTGCAAATATTATCTCTTATTCCATATGATATGTCCTGGATGTGTTGTCCCCCAAATTCGTACGTTGAAACTTTATCACCAATGGGATGGTATTAAGAGAAAGAGACTTTTGGGAAGCAATTAGTAATGAGGGCTTCTCTCTTATGAATCAGATTAAGACTCCTAAAGTGCTGAAAGGAACCAACCAGCCAGGTCCATCCATCTCCTCTACCATGTGAGCGAGGACAACTAGATGGAGTCATCTATGAGGAACAGGCCCTCACTAGTCGCCGGTCCTGCCAGAACCTTGATCTTGAACTTCGCAAGCTCCAGAACTGTAAGTAATTTCTATGATTTATAAATTACCCAGTCTCAGGTGTCTTGTTATAATAACACAAATGAACTAAGGTTACCATTTCACTGATAGTTCAGTCCTTTTATGCAAATAAGAGTTTCAATTTTATGAAGTCTAGTTTGTCTCCTTTTTCTTTTGTTGCCTGTGCTTTTGATAGCATATCTAAGAAATTGATGACAAATCCAATGTTATGAAGCTTTTGCCCTGTTATTATAGATTTATATATGTATAACATACAAGTGTCTATAAATGCAATAAATGTCTAAAATATGTATAAATATATTTATACACAAATACACATACACATGTTATATATATATACATATCATGTGTATGTGTATTGTTTAGCTTCTCTTTAGGCCTTTGATCCATTTTTAGTTCATTTTTCTATGTGGTCTTAAGTAAGGATGTAACTTCATTCTGCACATAGATATCCAGTTTTCTTAGCACTGCTTGTTGGAAAGACTGTCTTTTTCCCACTGAATGATGGTCTTGGCATGCTTGTCAAAAATCACTTGGCCATATACAAGAGGGATTATTTCTGGGTTTATGTAACTTTATGCCAGTACTACACTATTTTGGTTACTGTACCTTTGTAACAAATTTTGAAATCTGGAAGTTCATCCTCTTCCAATTTGTTCTCAGTCACAATTTTGTGAAATGCTTTTTGTAATTCTCCTTCGTTGTAATTTTGGTATTATGTACATGCTCTGAACACAATCCTGATACATTGATATAATCTTTTTGGTGGTGAGCTCAGTATTAGCATAACTTCCAGAATAAGTTACAATTGAGTTCTATCACTCCAATATGTAAGACAATAACAACTATTAGATTCACGTAATTGTTATTTAGAATCATTTTGTAAGAAATCGCCATTTTGCTTATTTAGTTGAATGTAGTAGGTACCAGAAATTTAATGGAAATATTCATTTAAAACAATACTTTGCATGTTTCTGAATGGGGATTGAGTATGGCTGAATTAAATTTTCATACTTGCTCCTACATTCAGTCTGTAGTAATAGGTTATTTTGGTGTTGAAGTATATAAAGAAAATCTTGCCTTATTCACAAATGTAGTTGGAAAAGGAAAGTATTTTAACAACAGCTGCCTGAAAGTTTGTATAATGTGGGATTTGAAACTGTATTGGTGAACTTTTCATACTCTGTAATATCTTGTATCCCTCAATGACTTTGTTACTGTATGTTCTGGTCATGTGGAAAACACTGGTTTAAGGAGTTACTTATCTATTCAAAATGTCAACATATTTCATCATAATATTTTTAAAATTATATTCAACAATATAAAAATTAATTTTATCAGAAAAATCTTTACTTGGAAAACAATCAGATAGTAATGGATATCATTTTCTTAAATTCTAATTTTCACCAGAAAGCTCAGATTTTATCACTGATGATCTGGGGATGTAGTTCAGTGGTAGAGAGCATGCCCACTCTTCAGTCCATTTTTTTTCCTCCTTAGCCACACATAATTTTCTTTAATCAAGTCAATATTTATTCAATTTAGTGTCCTACTCTTTAACACCAATAAATAGACACTTTTGTACATTGTTAAATATTCTGTCCACATCACTCTCTCTGCCTTTATTCACAGGAAATTAAAGTTTAAGGCAAATGCATGCAATAATGCAGTACTAAAATGTGTCCGATTGGATGGGAGAATATAAATTTACTCGGGTGTATGGATTGGTAGTTAGCTGGAGTGTCAAAGGGCAGTGAGGTGAAAAGGCAGCAAGCTAGAAACAGCCACGAGTTCAAGTTGGTGGATGCAGAAGAGAACCACTACGCTGGGACCCTGTAGGTCTGAGCCTATCTTCCAGACAGCTTGGTTCAAGAGAGCAGAATGATTGGCTCAAACTGAAAAGGGAGCATGGCCAGGTCTTGGGTACTTCTGAAGGTTGGCAAATGCACGGTTGCTTTCTCTGCAGAACTATGCTTAGAGTTACATAGAATTTAATGGTATGGGGGAGAAAGGCTGACTTAATTACAGAACCCTTATTTATGATGGTGGGAAAAAATATAACACTATGTGCATGCTACTGTTCCCAGAATAGACTGAAAATATAGTGTTGTTGTGGTACCAATTGTATAATGCCCCTCTGGGGAATGATACATATTTTGTACTTTTATGCTAAAGACAAATGAGAGGTATTATAGATTGAGTTATTTGCCTGCAGTCATGACTTGTCCCACAAGAAGGTGTTCAAACACATACCTGATCTACCACGCTGCTCAGCCAGTTCCAGCCCTGATCATGGAAAACATGTTCCAGTTCTTTCCATGATCATGGAAAACAACATGGCTTTTCCTCTAAGGTTTACCTAATTTTTAATTGATTTATTTTATTTTTATTTAGCATGTATTAATTGTACTTATTGTTAGGGCTCAGCGTGGTATTTCCACACATATACAGAATGCCCTGATCAAATCCAGTCTCCCTTTATCTACCCTCTCCCCCCACCCCACTTCCATCACAACTTCTGTTAATCACTAGTCTATATTCAGGTTGAATTTAGTTTCCATGAATGAGAGAAAGCATGCAATACTTGTCTGTTTCTGTCTTATTTCACTTAATATGTCTTCTAGTTCCATCCATTTTCCTACAAAGGACAGGATTTCATTCTCTTTTAAGGTTGAATAATATTCTTCTGTGTGTATGTGTGTAAAATTTATCCATCTTTTGTTGGGCACATAGGCTGATTCCATATTTTAGCTATTGTGAAGTTCTGTAATAAACATAGGCATGCATTTAACTCTTTGCTATACTGAGTTCATTTCCTTTTTATATTACCCACAAGTAGACTAGTTGCATAATATGGTAGATCTTATTTTAATTTTTTGAGAAACCTCCATATTTTCCATAATGACCATGCAAATTTTAATTTGCATTTCCCTGATGGCTAATGATATTAGCATTTTAAATATATTTGTTAGCCATTTGTATTTCTTCTTTTTTTCTAAGAGGCTTTAGTTTTTCCTCCATTTAGCTGTGTATGTGGTGCTGGAGATTGAATCCATGTCTTCACACATGCCAGGCAACCACTCTACCACTGTGCCACTTTTCCAGCCACTGTATTTCTTCTTTTGAGAAGGATCTGTTAAGATCATTGCTCAGCTTTTATTGGATTACTTACTTTAAGTTTTGAGGTCCTTATGTATTCTGGATATTAACTCTTCATCAGATGAATAGTTGCCAAATATTTTCTTCCCATTCTTTGTTTTCTCTTCACTCTTTCATTCTGTTGACTGTTGTCTTTTCTGTGTAAAAGCTTTTTAGTTTGATGTCATCCTTTTTGTCTTTTTTTTTTTTTTTTTGCTGCGTGTGCTTTTAGACTCCATATCCAGAACCATCATTGCTTGTAACAATGTCTTAAACTGCTTTGCCTATCTTTTCTTCTACTACTTTGAATTTCTGGTTTTAGAATTAGGCTTTTGATCTATTTTGAGTTGACTTTTGTATAGACAGAGAGTAGGGACAAGTTTCAGTCTTCTGCACATGGATATCCAGTTTTCTTAGCACTATTCATTAGAAAAAGCTGTTCTTTATTGAATGTTTGTTTCAGCACCTCTTAAGGGAATTAGTTGGCTGTAGATGCATTGGTTTATTTCTGGCATCTCTATTTGGTTCCATTGGTCTACGTGTTCATTTTAATCATTTTAATACCAGTACCATATTGTTTTGGTTCCTATGTCTTTAAGTCAGATATTGTGATATCTCCTGCTTTGGGGTTTTTTCCTCCTTATGATTGCTTTGGCTGTTTTGGGGTCTATTGAACTTCCATATGAATTTTAGGATTTTTTCTCCTAGTTTTGTGAAGAATGCCATTGATATTTTTTTTAATTTTTTTATTTTTGAGCAACCTTACAAGATTTTAACAAAACAATATAAAATGTGTATAAGATGTGTATATATTCTGGACATTGCAACTGTCCCCAGGAGTGCCCCCCCAATTACCCTCCCTTATCCCTCCCTTCCCCTTCACGTTATAACTCTAAAAATAGTATTAAATTGTAAAGCATTACATCTTATCTGAATTTAACTCATGTTTCTAGACCAACTTTCTCATTGTCCAGGGTCTAGTCCCCACTTCCACAGATGAGTGGAGACATTGATATTTTTATAACGAATATGTAAATCACCTTGAGTACTATGGAAATTTTAGCAGTACTCTAATCCATGAAAGCAGGAGGTCTTGTGTGTGCATGTGTGTGCGCATGCAAGACTCAACACGTCCCTGTGTTGTCTTCAGTTTCTTTCATTGGTGTTCTGTAGTTTTCACCATAGAGGTCTTTCAATTCCTTAATTATTTATTTTTTAGGCATTTTATATTTCATTAGCTATTATAAATGGGCTTGCTTTCATGATTTCTTAGCAAATTCATCATTGGTATGTAGAAAAACTACTGATTTTTTTGTCTGTTGATTTTGTAATAAGTAACTTTATTGAATTTATCAGTTCTAATTGTCTTTTGGTGGAGTCTGAGGTTTCTCTATATGTAAAATATCATCTGCTAATACAAATGATTTGACTTCCTCCTTTTCTCTTCTTTTCTTCTCCTTTTCTTCCTCTTCCTGATTGCTCTAGCCAAAAGTTCTAATAGTATTATGAATAAGAGTGGAAAGAGTGGACACTTTTTATCTTCTTCCTGATCTTAAAGGAAAGATTGGCTTTTACACTTTAAGCATGATATTAGCTGTGGTTTTGTTACAGATAGCCATAATTATATTGATTTATGAACCTTCTATATCTAGTTTTTTCAAAGCTTTTATCTTGAAGGTATGTTGAATTTTATCAAATGTTTTTTTCTGTGTCTATTGATCATTTTTGCCCTTCATTCTGTTGATGTAATGCATTACATTTATTGCTTTGCATATTTTTTAAGAGGGAGAGAGTGAGAGAAAGAATCAATTTTTTATTTTTCATTTGGCCTTTGTTCCTCTGCCACTTAGTTGCATATGTGGTGCCAGGGTTTGAGCCAGAGTCCTGGTGCTTGCCAGGCAAGTGCTCCAACCATTGAGCCACCACTCCAACTCCTGCTTTGCATATGTTAAACCATCCTTGCATCCCTCGGATGAAACCAACTTGATCATGATGAATGATCTCTTTCATGTGCTGATAAATTTAATCTGGTAGTATTTGTTCAAGATTTCTACATCTATATTCATCAGGGATAATGGGTCAGTTTTCTTTTTCTGTTGTCCTTGTCTGGCTTTGATAACAAGGTAATACTTCGTAGAATGAGTTTGGAAAGATTCTCTTTCAGTTCTTTGGAATAATTTGAGAAGAATTGGCATGAATAAAGTTTGGTCATTTTGGCAGTGAAGCCACATGGTTTCTTTGGTTTTGGAGACTTTACTGCTGATTGTCTCCTTGCTATTTGTCTTTGCAGGTTTTTATGTCCACCTGGTTTAATTCTGTAAGTATGTGCAGAAATTTATCCACATTCTGTAGGTTTTCCTTTGTTCACACATAGCTTTTCATAGTAAGTCTTAGTAATCCCTTGTAATTCTTTGGCGTCAGTTCTAATGTTTCCCTTTTCATCTCTAGTTTTGTTTGGCTCTTTTATTTCCTTGCTTAGTCTTGCTTACCTTTTCGTAGAGCCAAGTGTTTCATTATCGGGTTTTTTTTTTTTTGTTTCTATTTAATTGTTATTTTCTGCTAATTTTTGGTTTGACTTATTTTTGTAAGGCTTTGAGGTGCATCATTAGGTTGTTTATTTTAAATATATCTTTTACATAGCACTTGCTGCTATAAACTTCTCTCTTAATTCTGCTTTTCTTGCATCCCATGAGCTTTGGTATCTTGTATTTCTATTCTCATTTCCATGGGAAAGTTTTAAATTTCACTTTTGATTTGTTTGACCACTAGTTTTAGTTCAAAAGTAGTATTTGGTCTCCATGTATTTTCTACAGTTTCTTTTGTTGACTTCTAGTTCTATTCCATTCTGATCAGTGAAGATACAGGATATGGTTTCAGGTTTTTTTTTAAATTTCTGTGGACTAATATGTGGTTTATTTTATGCAAGTTCAATGAGCAGATAAGAAAATGCATTCTGTATCAAATGCTTTGTAAATGACTGTTAAATCCATTTGATTTATAGGATAGCTTAATTCCATTGGTTTTTGGGGGGTGGGTAGTGGTGATCTGTCTATTGTTCAAGTGGGTTATTGAAGTTCCCCACTGATATTGTATTAGAACTTATCTCTTATTAGTGTGTTTACTTAATATAATTGGGCACTCTGGCAATAGATATATATGGCTTTGCGATCATTTTATCTTCTTGAAAGGATCCCTTCTTCATTATAGAGTGAACTTACTTGTCTTCTGATTTTTTTGTGCTGAAGTCTGTTTTGTCAGAGCTGAGTGAAGCTGTTCCTATTGATGTAGGCTTCTATTTGCTTAGAATATAATTTCCTATACTTTAACTTTCAGTCTGGGCATCTTTCTTGGTGACATGTGTTTCTTATAGGCAACATATTCTTGGTTTTATTCTTTTTAACTAGTCAATATCTTTTAACTGGGGGATTTAGGCCATTTACAAGGATTTTATTGATGGACAAGGACTCGCCTCTCTCATTTTGTTGACTTTATTCTTACTGTTTTGTATATTCTTTTCTTCCTCTTATCTTTGTGGCTTTAGAGCTTACTCTATTGATAGTATGATTCTTATCTATTTTGTGTATCTGCTCTTCTAATGGATTTATACTTTCACATACTTTGAGGATAGTAGTTATCTTTTTTACTTCTGGATATAGGACTCCCTTGAGCATCATTTGTAAGTCTGATCTGGTAGTCATGAATTCCTTGGTTTTTTTTTGTTTCTCATTTCTAAAAGGTAGTGTTGTTGGTATAGTATTCTTGGTTGGCAGCTATTTTATTATAGGATTTGGAATATGTCATTCTATTCCCTACTGGTATTTAAGGTTTCTGCTAAGAGGGATAACTTAAATGTGACTAAGTGTTTTTCTTTTGCAGATTTTGAAATTTTATTTGTCTTGCAGTTTTTAGAGTTTGATTTTAATATGCTGTGGTGAAGTTCTTTTCTGATCATATCTATTTCAGGTCCTATAGGCCTCCTGTATATTGATATCCATATCCTTCTTCAGGTTAAGGAAGTTTTCTGCTATTATTTTCAATAAATATTTTATATGTCCTTGCCTTTTTTCTCTTTTCCTTTGGGCACTCAAAAATGCAGATTTTTTTTTCATTTAATAGTGTCCCAAAGTCTCAAATGGTCTTTTATCCCTCTCCATTTTTTATTGATAGAGATTTCAAAAGACCTGCTTTAAAGTTCAGATATTGTCTCTTCCATTTGATCTAGTCTGTTTTTTTTAAGGATTCACAATGTAATTTTTAGTGGACTTATTGAGATCTCCATTTCCAAGACTACTTTTTGGTACTTTTTAAAACATGTCTGTATTTGCTGAATTTCTTATCCCTATGCTAATTTCATTTAATGGTATTTTCTTAGATCTCATTGAATTTTTCTATAATCAGTTTCTAAATTCTTTGTCAAATGTTTCTTCAATAACAATTTCTTTAGAGTCTGTTGCTGGAGTTATTATGTCTTTTTTGAGGTACCAAGTTACCTTGATTTTTTTTTTCTTCTGTGCTTCTATGTTGCTTTGTGCATCTGGTGAATTATTTATCTCTACCATTTTCATAGAGTGGCTTTCTTAAGTGGCCTTCTCCTGAAGATATGTCTTTGGGTGTTAATTTGTTATGCAATGTTGGTTTTGTTTCTGAGTAGGCACAGTAGCATGAAGTCCTATAGCTTCTTCAGTTGTAATTAATGACTTCAGGATCAGTGTGTACCACAGCAGAACTGGGGGGTCCACTGCCTTTGCAGCCCATGTAAGAGTGTGAACACTGCAGTGGCTTAGTCAGGTGTGGTACAAACAGCAGTGGGGTTCTCACTGTGTGACTGCTCTTGCAATGGAAATGTAGCCTCAGTTGGGTGATGTAGGTTTCCTCAGGCACTATGATCCTAGCTCTGCTACTAGCAAAAGGTTCAGGCACTGGCAACACCCCTAGTGGTGAGGGACCTAAAGTCCCTGATCTCTGACCAGGCCACACTGCAAGTCCAGAAGCTACAAAGGGAGAGGTGGTGGCAGGAATCATAGCACCTCCTCTATGGTCCTCACACCGATTTCTGACAATAGTGCATGGTCAGATGTATGGCAGGGCTGGGAAGCAATAGGAACTTCAGTGTTTCTCTCTGCTACTTCAGTGATAGTGCATGCCTTGGGTGAGGTGGTAGCTGCTGCCCCAGATTTTCTCCCATGTGCCTGGGAACAGGGCAGTAGCCAGGGCGATGGCAAAGTTCCTCTCTTCTCTTTTGGCTGAGCATGCCTGAGGAAAAAGTGATGACTTGGAGCTAGGGAGCTCCTTAACGCCCCCCCCCCAACTAGCCCCCATGCATGGGGCAGCAGTGGGAACCCTCCCAGCCCTGTCAACAACTAGTGCCCAAGCTATGGTGCAGCAGGGAGGAACATCTGGAATTGTGTGCCTTCAGTGCTGACCCTGGCATGACTTCACTCATGGTTGGTGTTGCTCTTGATCTCAGAGGACAAGTGCTCTGATCTCCTGTTTCTTGAGGTCACACTCTATTTTCCCTCTTTGTCACCAAACCCATCCCCTATAGTGCAGGAAGCCCAGTGGGCTTGAGGCACAGTCACTCTACTGAGTATGTTTGGTTCACGAGTTAACTACCCCCTGAGTCAATACAGGTGGGAAATATTTGGGGTCCCAGTAATGATAATATGTAGTGGTGTCTGATCTCTAGAGCAACCCAAATTCAGACAATAGCTTATTTCTCATGATGTATAACAGCCTAGTGGTTTGCTGGAAGATGATGTGAGATCCTTTTCCAAAACCTGGCTACTGTGCAGATTTCAGGTTGTTTATCTAACTAGACTGCAGGCCTGTGAGGACTCTGGAACCTGCAAGCATCCTTGCTGATGAAGTGTGCAGGAACTGCCCCTTTCACGTGTAGCCCTGCAAAGGAATACCTCCCAGCTGTGGAGTGGAATTGGCTGTCTCTGGGATGTTTTGTTTCTATCCTGTCAACTCAGTTCTCTGAATCTTCGAAGGTTCCATTGTCTCTCTTGCTGATTACTAATGTTTTCCTACTGTACTCACTTCAATCTACACACCTATAAAATTTAGTTCTTTTTTGTGGTGTAGGAGGGAGATTGGGCACCTCTTCAGCCATCTTGAATCTTTATAACTTGATAAATTTTTTAAGCACATGTTGAATATCTCAATCAAGCTTTCCTCCTAGAAATGCCCATATGTGAGAATGTCTTTTTTATTTCTTTATATAATAAGGATAATTTGGGCAAATGGGGATTTCGAGGGATCAGATTTTACTCCATTTCATTTTCTGGCATTTATCATTGCAGAAGGCAAATCTGATGTAAACTCTTTCATTTTCCCTCATTACTTTGGATTGCTTGTTTTTTTTCTTAAAACTGGAATGGCTCTCTGTCCTTTCTGGCTATCATCTTTTCATTGCTTTTAATCTTGACTTTTCTTACAAATTCTGACAGAGCATGTCATTTGAGCTTTAATGTTCGACACTGTTAATTCCTTCACTGACTCAAATAAAGATGCTAATACTCTGATTTCTTTTTTTAAAACAATTTTTATTTAGTTTTTTGTGTGGCTTTTGTTGCTCCAAGACTCTGCTGTGTACGTGCTGTTGGGGTTTGAACTCACATACTAGCTTGCACATGCCAGGCAAGCACCGTTACAGCCAAGCCACCACTCCAGCCCTGAATTTTTTTTAATCAAAAGTTTTTATCACAGGATCAAATATGTACAGTTTTATTTTTAAAGAGAGGGACAGTGAGAGAAAGAGAAAATTAATTTTATTTAGTTTTTCATGTGGCTTTCGTTGCTCCAACACTTGGTTGTGTACGTGGTGCTGGGGTTTGAATCTCCATCCTTGTGCATGTCAGGCAAGCACCGCTCCAGCCCTAATATACTGATTTCCTTATTTTTTACCTATCAAGCTTCTGAATTCATCCTATGACTTCTCTTATTCCATGGAACTAAAATTCTTTTGCTACCATGTTAAGCACTCTAAAAATGCTTTCTTATGTTATTGAGATAGCAGCCACTCATGTTCTAAATGTCATTCCCCTTGTGTTTTGCTTTTTACTGCTTTATTTGTTCTCTTTTTCTTCTTACAGTACTAGGGATCAAACCAGGGCCTTACTTGTGTTAGTCAAGTGCTCTATCCCTGAGCTATACGCAGTCCCTCCTGTATTTATGTTTAAGGAATCATTCTCTGTTTAGACCATCAACTGATGGGTATGTGGACTTCTCTTCATAGCAGTCAATGTCTTTTAGAATCTAGCTATAAACCAGCTAGCATGCAGGCCAAATATATATATATATATATCCTTGCCCAGTTCTTAGTTTGTAAGGGATATTCATCTTTGTAGTGATACTGTCTATATTAGGATGATTTAGATATTATCCTTCCCCAGACTATCACCTTCTGAACAGATTTAATAAATGTAGATTTATAACACTGCAACAGCTTTTTTGCCTCAACCTATAACACTTTTATTTTTAGATCCATATTTCTATGATATGATGTGATGATTCTCTTTTCTCCCCCTTTATCAACTTGTCAGATCAATTATAGGCTGCACAGCTAAGCTTGAATTTCAGATTAAAAACAATTTTTGAGCATAAGTATGTCTCAAAAGTACTTGGGAAACACACTAAAAATTTCAATTCATATTTAATATTTGGGATATACTTATATTAAAATTATAGTTTATTTGAATTCAAATTTAGCAGTTTGGCCAGTTCTACAATTTTACAAGTTCCACAACATTCCTCACAAGTGGTTTTCTAAGAATATTAGCTTTTATAGAAATAGCAGCATTAGTAGGATTGCATGTATGTGAAGAAAGGCTGGTAGGGACCGAAGGCTCTGACCACTTTCTGTGGTAAGCGCACTTACGGAGGAAAGAGATGGCTGTTTTCTTGCTGCTGTAGTTTCAGTGTTTGACTCAGAGGAATAATAATTTGGGTTTTTTTGTTTGTTTTTTCCCAACTGGACAGCTTGCTCTGTTACAAGGATTTGGTGTTTGAATTTCAATTATATTTTTCAATTCAATTCTATTCATCCTGCAGTTGGACATAAAAGTTCTCTGATTCTGAAAATTATAGTTTTGGATGGCTTATGTTAGTTTTTTTCTTTGTTATGTAAGAAATGGGAAGAGGCCAACTCTGGGGCCGTTAGGAAGATGTTATTGCCACTGGTGTGCGAGCATATACCCTCTGACTACAAATTCTGCAGTATTCTGCAGAAGCCAAAAATGAGTCCATCGTTGTTTATTTTTGGCCTAATAAAACTACCAAAATGGAATCAACAAAGATCAATCTAAATCTACCTCCGCAAGAGCAACAGCAAGGCAAACTTTTTGGGAAAGGAGGATTCAAGATCCTGCCATCTCCACGTAGTACTGTGGTTCAGCTTTTGAGCTCGCGTTCCCACAAATGTGTACTATGATGATTTAGGACTGTTTGGACCAGTGGTTTTTTGTTATTGCTGTTGGTGTTTTATTCCAGTAAGAAATGTTTTATTGAAGATGTATTCACCTCTTGCCTACTTTACAGCTACTCAACACAATGCATTTTTTACAAGACTCTCCCCTTTTATACTACTCTGGGGACACAGTTGATCACATAGCCCTCACATCGCTTAGAATCACACTTAGAAGCAGGACCGTCTGCCGCTGTTTTGTAGTCCTCACAGCACGTAAAAACAGGCTCAGTTATAATAAAACATCTTCACAATTGGTCTTGACACACGTAGCTCAACCAGCTCCCAGCTACTAGCTCTTCTTAAATAAGCCATGCGTTTAGCTCAGTTCAAAGCCTGATGTTGCTTTTGTGTGTAAATATGCAATACCCCATGCTGTCTTTCATCGTCCCCAACACAAGTCAACACACCTGCTTTGCTTGTCTGATTTCTTCCAGCTGGTTTCCCATTTATCTTAATTCACTCAAGGTTTTTTTGCCTTATTAACTTATGAAGGAGCTAGGCATTTGTTTTGTGAAGACTCTTTTTATAATTGCCATTTGATCTGCAGAACACAAGTTTGGTGTTAATTATGTTTACTTAGGCTTTGTAGAACAAGATGATGGATTTTATTTATTTATTGTTTTTAGAATAATACTCCCAAAGAGACAGGAAATGATGAAGAACTCATGCGGAAAGAGTCTACCTTTCCACTGATACCTCTCAGAGGTGTTTTGATAAACTGGGGTGATGCAACGTAACCTATAACCTCAAAACTCTTTTTGAACTTCCTACACTGAGGATAGGTAGTTCTTGGAAAACAAACTTTGAGGAGAACCGCTAAACAAAAAGGTGCTTGTTTGTGTTCTAGAAATGGAAATATTCAAGATACTTAAATCCTGTAGTAGCCCAGTGTTCTCTAATCCTGGGTACACTGTTTTTCTCTGTTGCATTTAGAAGGGTTCACTGTGTTTCTGTGGAAATTAATGAACAAGTAGAAGAAGTTGGAAAAACACCAATACATAAGTGACTTACCCCCATGAACCTGAATTTTCCTGATATGTAAAATGAAGTCAATAATTATTAATCCGACTGTATGGCTGAAGGATACTCCATACTTAAAACAAAAACAAGGGCTTCTATTAATCCAAGGATTGTTTTTGAGGTGGGCATTCCAAACTGTGTGGGTGACTCCACGTCTGAAAGGCATTTAGAAGTGGTTTCCTTCTTTCTTGTTGCTAGGTGATCTCCCAGGCCATTTTCTGCGCAAAACCAGCCTGCAAGAAGGCTATTAGAGGAAGTCCAGGACAGGCAATTTCCCTTAAGTCTCATACTCAAGAACTTTGGCTTTTTCCCTGTCATCCCATTGGTGAAAGTTAATCACATGACCATACGTAGCCTCAGGTGAAGCTGGAAAATATCATCTTGAACAGGGAGGCCATAAGCCCAGGAGCAAAGAGATGATGAGATTTAGAAGGAAGTAGCTAGATGTAAATTTAAATAATTTTAAAATGCCAAGCACGTGCTACTCTAGAGTATTCCTGAAGGTCTAATAAAAGCTTTTTTCTGCCCTCATATGGTTTTTCTTAAGAGATTGATTATAGGAGAGGAGGGGAAATTAGAAACTTAATACATATAAACACAGGCAGGAACAGAAGTGCTAAGTCAAATGCCACAATATTTGAAATTTAACTCATTTCTGAATGGTTTGTTTACTTGAGAGCAACAAAAGAGGATGGATATGGCATAATTCTCCTGAGGAGTCTCTTCAGAAACAGACAGGAATGAGAAGCCATCCCTTTTTTGTTATGGAGACCATGGTTTGTACTTTTTGTTTCTAACAGTTCTTTGGAAATTATAGGTGTTAGATAATTGCTCCATTATTTTTCAACCATATTTAGTATTAAAAGTCTTAAACTAATGAACCTAAGTGTGGATTCTACTGACTGGAGCCTTATCTGTTGAACACTTCATATGTGAATTTCTCAATAAGACATCCTTTGGAGTACTGTGATTTCTTCTTCCATAATATTGGAACAATCCAGATTTGAAAAATACATGTTTTAAAGTACGCTTGAAACATCTGAGTCATTCAAAAACCATTTTAAAAGTGTTAAGTATTTCTGTACTTTATGATCAGAAAAAATAAAAATTAGGATAGATTGTCAACAAGTTTGTGTGGAAAGGAATTTCCACATTAGAAATCTATTCGAACAACTGCTTAATAAACAGATCTGTCCCATTGGTTATAACTTAAACTCTTAATTCTTATTTTGGAAATAAAACAGTAGATCTGTTATTGATATTAAAAGGGTACATGTTGAAAGTAATAGGTTATTTCTTATTGATGTAATTATTGAATTTTGCTATTTTTTCTTTGATTTTCTAATATTCCTATATTTATAAGAAAGAAAACTAATGTAGGGAATTGGAAGGTAGAAAAAATAAGACTTCATATAACCATGACTTTGAACAGATCTTTAAGCTACAGATGTTCCAAAAATCTTTTCACCGTGTTTGCAGTCACAGCAGTATTTTACCCCCATTAAGTAAAAATGGGAAGCAAGAAAAATGTTGTTCACTTTCAAACGTAAATCTAAAGCACAGAAGTGCTATAATGGTCCCCAAAGCACTGGTGGGAACAGGATTGGAACCTCTAACATTTCTATTCAGGGCCCCCAAATTCATGAAATTCATTGTTCACAAAAACATAACGAGTGCAAAGGACTGACATTTCCTTTCCCATTGTTTCTTTCTTTAATGCTCCCTAGTGCCCCATACTCTTCCAGGAAACAGCTCCCCACTCCTTCCTCTTAATGAACATCAAAAGGCTTAGAAGCTGTTTGTACATCCACCATATGTTCATTGTACAGACTGGAGTCAAATCTTATTTCAAGTTCCCAAGTGGAAATTCCAGGGGGCGTGGCAGGGTTACTACAGGGTACGAAGGTGAAAGCTGTTGTATCCATTTTCCAAACCCAGCAAAATCAAATGAGAACTGCCTTCCAAAAGAGATCTGTCATTAAATTTAACTCTATTTTCAGAAGAGAATTCGTTACTTTATGGTTTCTTGAAATGCCTTCACATTACAAGTTAGGAATCCTGGCAAAGAATTCTAAGTACAAATAACTGGGAAGAAAGAGGTGGAAATCACCAGTTATAAGTGAAGTTATTTTGGAAGTCTTATTTTAGAGAATTTCCAAGACTGGGGGTATAGCTTCATGGTAGAGTGCTTACCTAACAAGTAAGAAGCCCTG
The DNA here is from genome assembly GCA_004027875.1 of Aplodontia rufa. Lineage (NCBI taxonomy): Eukaryota > Metazoa > Chordata > Mammalia > Rodentia > Aplodontiidae > Aplodontia > Aplodontia rufa. The sequence goes on from PVKS010018146.1 coordinate 25,333, forward strand.
GGTTCAATCCCCAGTGCTGATGCGTTGAGGGTATTTTCAGATAGTGTTGTTATTCTGACCTAGGATTCTGGCCTCACACCCTAGCATTTGCTCTAATCCAAATCTCGTTTTCTCATTTTTTTTAAGTTGGTTAACAAAAGTGAATTTGACTCAGTGATAATGTTGGCTCACAAGAAGAGGATGTGTATCTTCTTTATATATATATATATATATATATATATAGTAATATAATATATACATATTAATATAATTATATATTATATAAATATAATGTATAATATATAATATAATTATATTTAATACATATTTTATATATTATGTATATATTTTTATATCTTTAAATGTATATTAATATAGTATATATTAATATGGCACTTGCCCATCATGCGCAAGTACACTGGTTCAAACCCCAGCACCCATGTACACAACTAAGTGTCAGAGCGATGAAGGTCATGTGAAAGGGTCAATAAAAATTGATTCTCTGTCTTTCTCCTTGGAGATTTTAGCCCACAATTGGTCTGCTCCATTGCTTTGGGGTTGGAGTAAGGCAGAAGATCATGGTGGAATGATATGGCAGGGGAAACTGCTAAACTCATGGTAGCCATGAAGTAGAGAGGGAGAGACTAAATATAAGTTCAAGGACAAAATAAAGAAATGGGCACTGGTTACCTATTTCCTCCAAACATGCTCCATCTGCCTACAGTTTCCACCACCTCCCAGTAGTTCACTCAGCATTCAATGGATTAATCCTCTGATAAGGTTAGCGCCTTTATGATCCAATCACTCTCAAAAGGCTCTACCTCTGAACTTTGCTGTATTGGGGACCAATCCTTCAAAACATGAGAGTTTAGGGGACATTTCATATCCAAACCATAACCTGAACATACTCTAATAAATGAAACAAATCGAAAACAGAGATAAGGAAACAAACAATGTTGAATAAAGAACCAAAAAACCTACTATTTTCTAAATTTCTGAAAATGAGAGCATATAGCATAGTACCTGAGTCAAAGGATTATTTAGAAAGGGTATCTAGGGAATGAAATTGACCAAATGATACTGTTATATTGAATACATGTATGAATATGTAAAAATTAATCCCACTGTTATATGTAATTGTAATGCAATAGTAAAAATGAATAATAAAGAAAGGACCTGGGAAATTATTTCTGCTTCTGTCTAGAAAAGGAAACGTATAGCAAAAATCCATGAGTATCCTTAAGGTGTGAAAATCTCATGTAGCATCATCCCTAAAACAATGAGACCAGGAACCTGAGAGCTGAGCCCAAACTGGGAGGTGTGAAGTTGCTTCTAGGTCATTTGGGGGTCATCTATGAACTTTGGATGTGCAAAACCATGAAGATAGCTTGGAAACTGAACTCATTTTATGTACTTACCTACATTGAAAATAGTAATTCTTTGTGCCTGATTTTCTAGTGATGGGGTTATTACATTGCAGGGTGGGAAGAAAATTTTGTTTCCTCTTTGGGGCAAGTGCAGAATTAAGATTATAGAGCCATTGCTGTGGACTTCCTAGAATATGTTTTTCTTAGCAGCAATGAGTCCCAGGGAGCAAGAGAACAGCACATGTGTTGATCTTGGCTGCCTGAAAAGGTGTCCTATAGAAGCTTATCATCCTTCTCCACTCCCAGAGACTTGCAGACAGCCCTATAGGAAACACACAAGTCTGTTGTCTTTGGATGGTGATATTGTTTCCTCTTTCTTTATACTGTTCTGTAGTTAGCAATTTTAGTTTAAAGAGTGTTTTTTTTACTTCTGGAAAGTTGAAAAACAATACCTTATTTTTGTATTAAGAAATCACAAAACACATTTATTTTTAAATAAAATTTTCTGCCAATACACAAAGGAAAGGGTCCCCAAGAGATTCATCCTACAAATATTTGAAATGTAAACTGAAGAAACTTAGCTAATTTGCTAGCCATAACTTTGATAAAACAGGCTTAACCTATAGTTCAGACATATTCAGACAAGAAATGTGGTTTTGAAATCTTCAGCTTTTTCTTCTATTCAGTGCTACCTACAGGTTAATGCTTGACTCCCCCTTTCTGCAATTATGCTTTGTAATAGAAGCTTTCTATTTAAGAATCTCTGATCAAAACTTCTAAATAATTAACATGTGAAATGAGGGAAATTTTTTGGTTTTTCAAAACAAATGTTCAAGGGCATCATGAGTGTCCTGAAATTCTTTTGGTATGTCATGGGAATGAGGTAAAACATTACAAGATGATGCTGAAAACTTGTATTGTAGTGTTGAATGTCCTATCATATAGTGTGCTTGAAAACTCCAACGAACCAGGCAAACTAAGTACCTGCACACAGAGACTTTAATAATTAACGTAACAAATGGTAAGACAGGCAATTGCAAGAAAACATAAAAATTCCTTTATATTCACACATATATGAAAAATTCAAATCTTTGAAATCCTAAACCTTTAAATCCAGTGTTCATCTTCTATAATGAGTAAAGGAATAAGGATGCATTCTCTCTGGGGAGATTCAGTGATCATGTCTCCAATACTCAGGTCTTCATAGGACATTTATCTTCCATTCCTGCAAGTACCCTATCTCTGGGATCACCTTGGCTGGGTATGTGTCCCTCCAGTTCTTAGAAATTTAAGATACTACCAAGGCCTCCGTAAACTCATTCAAAGAAAAGTCTTTCTACTTTACCAATTGTTTTTCTCTTCATCCTAAGTTTCCTTCTTTTATCTTGTTTTTTCATCAACAGGACTACATACTTAACATCTTGTCCAGCACTGAGCCAGGTGTTCCTACCATGCAAATGTCTTAATTCCTCCCACCTAGGCTCTTTTGCCTGGGGAAATACTGCCTTTGGTTTCTATCTTCTCAGAAGTCTTTCCCTACCTTGTCAAGATATTTTCTAGGTAAAGACAGAGGTGAGGGAGCATAGTATGAGTGAACTCTGTATCATATTTAAACTTTGGCTCATTTATTTACTGCCCATGTGCCCTTGGATGAGATAGTTACCCTCTCTCTACTTCAGTTTTCTCAGTGAGGGCAGTAATACATACTTCCCAGAGTTGCTAGGGGCATTCAGTGAAATATGACTTGTATATTGCCTTGAGCAGGACCCAAGTCATAGAAAGCATTCAATAAATGATAACGATCCCAAATTCCAAGAGATAGTTTCTAATCAATTTGATATGGTCAGTTGACTTCTTAATGCTGTTATATACACATGCATTGAAACTATTTAAACATTCATTATAAGTAAATAGTCCAGATGATATTTCTCTTTGTGTGTTTAAGTTGCAGGAAAGCCCTTTTTCTCCTCTTTTGGTATAAAAATTAATGGCAGTTTTATTATAATCACTATCCTTTTGTTTGATCTCCCCTGCATTTTCTTAAATCAAAAATTACCAATAAATTCAGATTAGCCAAAACTCTTATGGCTTTCCTTCCATTTGCCATTTCCTTCCTTTGCATCTTATTGTAATTTAAACTTTCCACATTATAGAATGAGAAATGTGAGTTCCCAATTTTTCCACATCAGCAATGAGTGGGCTGGAAAATGTTTTGAGGGACTGCTTGAACCAATGAATTTTATGGTTTCCCCCCATATGCTCATGATGATTTCATGTATTAGTTATCTTCCTCCCATGTCCTCAGCATCCCATCATGAACTGTAATGAACTGAGCCTGTGGAAGCTGGAAGAGCTATTTCTTACTTTAACTGATAGCTAATTTTGCAGTTGAAATTAACTTTACATCATTCTTTCAATGACTCCTCTTTTTTTTTTTAACCAAATGAAAACTCCTAAAGTAGTTCTCTTGACCACCCCCCTAAAGTGGTAGCCAGATGTGATGAGGATTTAGAAATATCCTTAACTTGCTTGGAAATTCTTTTGTATCCCAATATGTACCCATTTTTAAAAACATTTTTTCCATTTTTAAGTTTTACTCGAAGGTGTTTCCAGGAAAATCTCACTATAGGCATGCAGTGTTTGAACTTTTCAGGGGCATAAGTTATGAGCTTTCCTTTATCTGTAAAAGAAAGTTGACCTTTTGTGCTAACTCCCCTTCTTAGGGAGTCAGCTTTCTCCTGGGCTTGCCTCCTTCCTCAGTGCCAGTGACCTTTCAATTCCCATTGCTTCCGTGGGACCTCTCCTGATCCAGGATCCTCTTCAAACCCATCCTACCAGCCCTATCCTTGATGCAGACTTTTTTTGTGTGACTAGTTAAATTTTTAGTTTTTACATCTGAATATGTGAAGATCAACATGATTTATTATCCTATCATAGTGCATTAAGTGAAAATAATGCAAATAAAGGTGCTAAGCAGTGATCTTCAGAAAGGATATAAAGCTAATAAGAATTAATTTTATCATAAAAATTCCACTACCAATAGGTAGCAATTTCCTTTTTATCTTTTTATTAATTTTTTTGTCTAGAAGTTTGGCCTGAAATTATCCAGCAACCATTTTTCTTCATGTGTGTCTCCAATGCAAAAATAGAATAGAGAGAAATAGAAGTAACTTTTCTCAAGACTTCTTGAAACTAACTTAAAGGTTTGGAATAGAGAGGGGATGTTGTAATGTAATAGCTATTGATTAAATTTATTTGGCAAATGCTGAGTGCCTACTCTGTGCTGCCTCACTACTTCTAAATAGAAAGGAACTTTCCCTCTGGGTCAGTATTTCCTTACTTAGTGGAGATCTGTAGTCCCAGGAGCAGAACACATGTTTGTCCATAAGCTATAGACAAGGATGCAATAGCGATCCTGCATCACTGCTCACTGATTCCAAGAGCTGAGTTAAGCCTTTTATTAATAGCAATGGGAATCGACCTCTGCATAATAAGACTGATTTCAGCAGGAGAAAGCCATGATTCCATGTTCTCCTCTACTAAGGTATATTTTAATAAGATCAACCTTTGAATTTAGGTTTCAATATTGATGCTGATAATTTTTCATATTGCTCCCATCTAGCCATTAGCAGTTTCTTTTTTCATAACTGTAAAATACTTGTGTAAAACATAGTATATCAGGCTTTTATGGGAACACATGTGTCTCCACTTTATCAGTTTTATAGGAAGATACTTAGTTTTTATGAGACTTTCAGGAAAGTCTCATTACAATCCTAAAGAATGGCAGTGTACACTCATTAGATGAGATCATTGTTTTTATCTAGAATCCTCTATCCCTCAAAAATGAGGTTTCCTCCCATTGAATACCATTTCAATTTTGAGCTGAGTGCATTTCCAGTATTTAATACTTAGTTGCAATTATATGACATATAGATCATTATGTTTATCCCTTACATGTATTTTTTTTATTTTTTAGTTGTAGATGTACAGAATACCTTTATTTTTATGCAGTCCTAACGATGGAACCCAGTGCCTCACATGTGTTAGGCAAGCACTCTGCCAACTGAGCTATAACCCCAGCCTCCATTACATTTATTTTTACATTTTCTAAAGTGTGCTTCTCTGGCACAATTAAATTAATGGCATATATTGAAATTTTACAGTTGCAATACAACATTACTTTAGAAATATGAATAATACTGAGGAAGGTGATATGGTTTCATTGGAAAAATACTGGCCGGAGTTAAAAGACCTGGATTCTAATTACAGCTTTAGTCAATCAGCTGTGTGAATTTAGACAAATTATTCAATTTCATTTAAGTTCATGTCTTCATCTTAAGGCTAGACCTTTTCAGTGCTAAGATTGAAAATAAGAATTTCAGTTTTGAAGTCAAATTAACAAATTATCAAAATACTTGACCAATTAAATTTTAATGACTTTGAGGTTTTTTTTAAATTGATACAAAAAGCTATATGAAAACAAAGTTGCCCATAATATCACCGCTCAGATAGCTACTCATAAAGAAACACATGCAGAATGTTTTAAAAAGGAGATTTCAGGAAGTAAAATTAATAGTCAAAGTCAAAATCCCCTACTGTCCTGTACCATTTCCTGAAAGGTAAAAATTTATATTTTGCTGTAACTCCTTTAAAATTCATGGCATACTAGAAACTATGTTATGCTTGATGAGTATTTCCTAATATATGCAGATCCTACCATAAAACTACATATACATGTGTGTTTATATACGTATATATACACTTTTTAAAAGAGAATTGTACAAAATCTTTTAGTAGGGGCTAATTTGAATATTTTCTAAAATCTCTTTGTGCTTACAAATGGTAAGCACAAGGACACATCTGGAGACAGGTGCAGGGGTTTTCTCAAATCTCTCTTAAATAGGTATACAGAGTACCTGCAGGTTTGAGGTTTTAAAGTAGCCCCCCCAATCTGGCTTTGTTTTTTTTATTTCTTTTTTATTAAGAATTTTAGGTATTGTATAATCAAAAATGCATCCAAAGTAACAATATGATACGTATCTAGTCTTAAATAGATTTACCCCTTAAATCCCACCCTATTCTCCCACCTTTTCCCCTCCCCACCTACCCTCTTCCTTCTCCTTCCCAAATACATATACATGAATGCATAGGTTATGTGTTACTATGCCTTTGCTGGGTCTAATACATGAGGTTCACCACCTTTCCACACAGGCCTGGGTTTAGCTCCAGCGTCCACAAATGAGTGAAGACATTTGACCCTTGACTTTCTGGGTTAGGCTGACTTCACTCAGCATGATTTCTTACATCGTCATGCATTTACCTTCAAAGGCCACAATATCATTGATTCTAATTGATGAGTAGAACTCCATTGTGTATATATATCCATTCATCCAGTGAGGGGCATCTGGGTTGGTTCCATAATTTAGCTATTGTAAATTGAGCTGCTGTGAACATGGATTTTGCTGTTGCTATAATGTGCTGATTCCAACTTCTCTGGGAAAATACCCAGGAGAAGGATAGCTGGATCCTATGGTAGTGGGCTCATCTCTGATTTTTTAAAATTTTTGAGGATTCTCCACACTGCTTTCCAGAGGGGCTGTACTAGTCTGCAGTTCCAACAACAGTGTGCTAGTGTTCCTATCTCTCCATAACCCCTCCGGCATCTGTTATTGATTGTATTCTTCATTTTTGCCAATCTGACTGGTGTGAGGTTAAATCTTAATGTAGTTTTGATTTGTATTTCTCTGATTACTAGTGATTTAGAACACTTTCTCATGTATTTGTTGACTTGCTCAATCTCCTCTGTTGAGAAGTTTCTATTTAGCTCTTTGGCCCATGTATTGATTTGGTTGTTTGTGTTTTTGAGGTTGAGATTCTTGAGGACTTTGTAAATTCTGTATATATCAGAAGAATCACAGGCCATGATTCTCTCCCATTCTGTAGGAAGTTTCTTGACTAATTTGATCATTTCCTTGGCTGTGAAAAAGATTTTTAGCTTTATGACATCCCACTCTCTGATTTTTGACTTCACTTCTTTTACTTTGGAGACATGTTGAGAAAGACTTTGCCTATTCCCAAATTATGGAGTGTTGGTCCTAGCTTTTCTTCCAGCAGTTGCAAGGTAGCTGGCTTAATTCCTAGTTCCTTGATCCATTTTGATTTGATTTTAGCACAAGGAGAAAGATAAGGGTCTAATTGCAACTTTCTGCAAGTGACTGTCCAGTTTGTCCAGCACCATTTGTTGAATAGGCTGTTTCTTCTCTGTTACATTATGTCTCCTTTTGTGAAAAATCAGATGCTTAAAGATTTGTGGATTTGTTTCAGGGTCTTCTATTCCATTGATCTTCCTTCCTATCTTGATACCAGATTCATGCTGTTTTTGTTACTACAGCTCTATAGTATAGTTTTAGTTCTGGCATAGCAAAACCATCTGTTTTGTCTTTCTTGCTTAGTAATGTTTTAGTTATTCTGGGTTTCTTATTGTTCCAAATGAATTTGAGAATTGCTTTTTCTATATCTATAAAGAATGACATTGGTATCTTGATGGGGATTGCATTGAATCTACAAAGAGCTTTTGGCAGAATGGCCATTTTTATTATATTCTGCCTAACCAAGAGCATGTAACGTCTATCCATCTTCTGAGGTCATCTTGGATTTCATTCCTCAGTGTCCAATAATTTTCATTGTAGAGGTCTTTGACTTCCCTTGTTACATTAATTCCCAAGTATTTTATTCTTTTTGAGGATATTGTGACTAGGACTACTTTCCTGATTTCTTCTTTTGCTCTAGTGTATAGGAAAGCTATTGATTTATGGGTCTGGATCTTGTAGCCTGCCACTTTGCTAAATCTGTTTATAAGTTCAAGCAGTTTTCTGGTGTAGTTTTTTTTATCTTCCAGATAAAAGATTATATCATCAGAAAAAAGGGAGAGTTTTACTTCCTCTCTTCCTATTCTTTTCCCTTTGACTTCCTTCTCTTGCCTCATTGCCCAGCTAGGGTCTCAATAAATATATTGAGTAAAAGTGGTGAGAGCAGATAGCCTTGTCTTGTTCCCAAGTTTAGTGGAAATGCTTTCAGCTTTTCTCTGTTTAGTATTATACTAGCTGAGGGTTTGGCATACATAGCCTTTACATAGTTTAGATAAGTTCCTTTGATCCCTATCTTCTCTAAAGTTTTGAGCATAAAAGGGTGCTGAATTTTATCAAAGGCCTTTTCTGCATCAATTGAGATGATCATATGGTTTTTGTCCTTAATTCTGTTTAAATGATGAATTACATTTATTGATTTGCATATGTTGAACCAGCCTTGCATACCTGGAATGAAGCCTACTTGATCATGATGAATTATATTCTTAATATGTGTTTTTGAATATAGTTTCCTAGAACTTTATTAAGGATTTTTGCATCCAGGTTCATCAGGGATATTGGTTTGTAGTTTTCTTTTTTTGATATGTCCTTATTGAGGATTGGTTTCAGAGTTATGGTTGCTCATAAAAAGTGGGAGAGTTCCCTCCTTTTCAATTTCTTGGAATAGCTTAATAAGGAAAGGTGTTAGCTCCTCCTCAAAAATGTGGTAAAACTCAGTGGGGAAACCATCAGGTCCTGGGCTTTTCTTCTTTGGTAGGCTTTTAATTGTTGTATGGATTACAGTGCCTGTTATTGGGCTGTTTGTGAATTCAATATCGACCTGTGTCAATTTAGAGATATTGTGTCTAGAAATTTGTACAGGTCTTCCATTTTGTCTAATTTAGTGGATTGTAGTTTTTTTGAAATATGATCTGATAATTTGTTGGCTTTCCATGGGGTCAGTGATCGCTCCCCTTTCATTGGAGATTTTGATTTGCTTCATCTCTCTCTTTCTTATAGTGAGATTGGCTAGGAGTCTATCCATTTTATTTATTTTTTTTGAAGAACCAGGTCTTTGTTTCATCAATTTTTTTTATTGTTTTTTTGTTCTCAATTGTACTGATTTCAGCTCTCTTCTTGATTATTATCCTGTCTTCTGCTGGCTTTGAGATTAGATTATTTTTCCTTTTGTAGGGCTTTGAGATGGAGCATAAGCTTATTTATTTGGGATCTCTCTTCATTTTTAATGTGGGCTCTCAGTGCTATAAATTTTCCCCTTAGGAATGCTTTCATGCTGTCCTAACAGTTTCGATATGTTGTGTCTTAATTCTCATTCTCTTCCAAAAAATTTTCGTTTTCTGCTCTCATGTCTTCTTGGACCCATTCTTCATTTACTAGGGTATTATTCAATCTCTGTAAACGTATGTGCTTTCTGTTATGATTTTTGCTGTTGATTGCTAGGGTCATGGCATTATGGTCTGATAGGATACATGGGATAATATTTACTTTAATATATTTGCTGAGATTTCCTTTGTGAACCAGAATATGGTCTATTTTTGAGAAGGATGCATATGCTGCTGAGAAGATGTACTCCACTGATTTGGGATGGACTATTCTATATATATATATATATCTGTTAAGGCCATTTGATTTATGGGGTTGTTTAGGCTGGAGCTTTCTGTATTGACTGTTTTGTTTTGATGATCTGTCTAATGGTGACAGAGCAGTGTTGAAGTCTCCTAGTATTATTGTGTTGAGGTCCCCAAGTGGTTTTATATCATGAAGTAATTTATTCACATAGTTGGGAGCACTGTTATTTGGAGAGTATATATTTACTATAGTTATATCTTCCTGTTGTACAGTTCCCTTTACTACAAGTTGTGGCCTTCTTTATCTCTTCCGATTAGCTTATGTTTGAAATCTACTTTGTTGGATATAAGTGTTGCAATGCCAGCTTGCTTTCTTGGGCCGTACACATGGTAGAATTTTTTTTGCATCCTTTTACCTTTAATCTTTGGATGTTATTGGCTGTTAGGTGGGTCTCTTGTAAGCAGCATATTGTTGGATTTGGGTTTTTTTATCCAATTTGCTAGTCCATGTTTTGAGTGTTACATTTAGACCATTCACATTCAGTGTTATAATAGAAGTGTGTATGAGGTTCATAGTCATTGTGTATTATTAGTAAGTTCTGTGCTGTCTTCTTTGGATATTGATAGGATGTACCTTTACTGAATTTCCTCTGAGTTTTGGGTTTTGACTACTTGATCTTCTATGTGTAGTGTATCTTTGAGAATTCTTTGTAAGGCTCATTTTTTGTTCATGAATGCTGCCAGTTTGATCTTATCATGAAAAGTTCTTATTTCACTATCAACTTTGAAGCTGAGTTTTGCTGGGTATAGTATTCTTGGCTGCATGTTATGGTCATTCCAATGTTGAAAGATTTCTTTCCATGACCTTCTTGCCTCCAGAGTTTTGGTTGAAAAGTCAGAGGTAATTCCTATTGATTTGCCTGAATGTGATTTGGCGTTTCTCCCTTACTGCTTTTAATAGTCTTTCCTTGATATCCCTGTTGTACATTTTGTATATGATGTGTCTTGGTGAGTTTTGCATTTGATTAGGCCTAGGGTGTCCTGTAAGCTTCCTGGATAAGCATATCTGATTCTATTTTTACATGAGAAAATTTTTCTTTAATAATTTTCTTGAGGATGTTCCTCATACCATTCATTTGTGTTTCAATTTCTTCTTGTATCCTAATTACTCTTACATTGATTCTTCTCATTTCATCCTAGACTTTTTAAAAATTCTGATCATGGTCGTTTAGTTGTTTTTCTTTTTTGTCATTGGAGCACTCAAGCTTGCTTAGCCTGTCCTTATTGTCAGAAGTTCTTTCTTCAATAGCAGAGTTTCTATTTTCTACAGAATTTCATCTATTATTAAATTCTTCCACTGTCCCTCTCATGTCATTGACTGCAGATTTTAGCTCTGTTACTTCTTTTGAGTATGTCTGTTTCTTTGACGATAGTTTCTAAACTCTTGTGTTTTCTCACTTATTCCCTTCATTAACTCTTCATTTAGTTCATTGTTCCTTTTTGTTATCAGATCATTGATACTGTGTTCTAGATTTTCCTCCTGATCCCATGGATGGACTCCTTGCTAGGGGAGTTGTGTGTTTGAAGTGAACCTCTTCTAGTTTGATTCTTCATCTTTGAATTGCTTCTTCTGGATTTTTGAATTGGGGATCCCTGTGTTGAAGCAAGACAAGTCTCTGGGTTCTTCTTCCTTATATGCCAAGGGTTGGGTCAGATACTGCCTCTCTGATGACCACACTTCCTTCCAGAAAGCTATTTCTGCCTGGAGCCTTGTTTTGCTGCAGCTTTTGGGACAAGGTTCCAGGACTCTGACTTGGCAGCTGGTGGGGTTGCTGGGCAGTCCACTGCATTGTTGAAGCTAAGCAGTAGAGGTATATCACTGGGTGCTAGGGTCCCAGAGGTGTGGGATGGTCCAGAATGGACTAACCTATGTGCTGCACTGGGATCTGGGATTCTTGCTGGTGGGATGGGTCCAATGTATCTGGACCCCACAGGTGTGCATGACAGCTGGGCAGTATCTGGATATGGGGTATTTGGAGGTGTCTGGCTTGCCTGCTCTGGTGGGACCAGAGTCCTGGGCATGCACAGGTATGGGGTGAGGTCTGCTCAGGCTTCTTCTCAGTCCTTAAACTGAAGCAAATTCTTGGCCTGAGATCTTTATGTGGTTGTTTTTCTTTGTGTCTTTGCTGTTGGATTGGGAGTTTTGTCCCATGCCTTACTTGGGTTGGGGTATTGTTAGGAAAGTTGAGTTCAGAAGTCAAACCCCTAACCTGTGAACTGTTAGTGTCCCTTAAGATTTTCAACTCCTCATGAGCTTAATAGATCATCAATATGAATGACCAATGCATACAATAAACAATATTAAATTGGTTATTTAGTACAGACTATATTACACTGTTAAATTCTACCTATGGAGAGAATAGTAGTGTTAGTTAAATACTAGTGTTGCTGAAACTATTGACTATCACCTATGTCAGGCTTCAAACCATACAATAATTATTGATTTGGGCATTCATGGTGGTAATGGTTACACAGCACTAATGATGGGGGGGTCAAATGGTATAAATTAATTGGAAGGCTGAGAGAGAAGGGAATATAAGAGAAATTTAGAGAGTAGGTTTAGTATCCAATTGTGAACAGAGAGAAAGTAGAGGAGGTGCAGGATTTGCTAGAGGAAAAAAAAAAACCTCAGAGAAAGAAAAGACAGAAGTGGCAAAATAGAGGAAGGGTGAAAAGGATATTAATAAGATTTGCATGATAGCCTAAGAAAGGATAGAAGCAAGCACAGGAAAATTATGCAGATGGGGCATGTTATACTTCAAATACTAAATGAGCTGACAAAAATCTGAACCCCTCAGCAGGCAGGACAAGTATAGACAGAAGACATGATACTGAAAAAGAAGAAGAAAAGCAAAAAACAGGGGAAGACACTTGTAAAAAACCCAACAAAGACAAAATGAAACAAAAACAAAAAAAGAAAAACACTCAAAAACCAAAAGAAAACAGCTAGTATTTTTATATGTCCATGAACCAATCCAGTTGGCCACCAAATACACGTCAAATACAGGAAAGAAAAAAATTAAATTCTTAATGAAAACTTGGAACTATGGTCACTGAGGCTGTCTCTGTACACTTTGGGAGCAGATGTTCACTGTCTTCCTGAGTTTCATTAGCAGGGTCTCTCAGTCTGTAATTATGTGATCTCAAATAGAGGACTGGATGTCCTCAGACTCCTGGGCTTTCTAGGTGGAGATTTCCTTGAAGAGATCAGATTAAGGAATGCCCTGAGGGCGAGATTTTACCAGCCTCCCTAGGAAACTGAAACTCAGGAGTCAAGGCCTTTACGTGCAGATGGGTCGAAATGCTTTCAATGTTCCCTCTGCTGGTTGCACTCCTGGTCCTCCAGGATTTTTGAGCTCAGACTGAGGACTCTTAGAGTTTAGCTTATCATGTGAGGCTTCTGGCTAGGGTAGGGGTGGACAGGGCTGAGCAAGGCTCCCCTGTACTCCACAAACCCATATCCCCCAAGCAAAGTGAGGACTGGGCCTGGGCCTGTTCCATGCCTCCTCTTCCTGGTTCAGCCTGTGAATGATGGCTGGCTCCTGGTGCAGTTGCAGAGTAGCCTGCTCTGAACTGCCAACTTACTCCTGCTGGGCAGTCTGTCCCTTAAGACTCTTGATTTTCACTTTTATGCCGGTAGCTGAGAGACACTGTTCTCCCCTTATGCAGTGGAGGTGCAGTAAGAGTGTCTCTAGTTGAGCCCAATGCACAATTCCTTATAGAACTCAGTTTCTCTGCTGCAGATTGGATTGCATGTTATGCTTTGGCTCCTCCCCCTACATCCTTGCTGGTTGGGAGCAATGGAAGTAGCAGCTGCAGCTGCTGTGTCCCAATTGGGACACTTGCTTTTCCACTTGCTGTACCTAAATATCTGATCATCCACAAAACTCCCTTAACTAGCGCTATGTTCCAGTGATGATTTTCCCCAAAATGCACCTTGTAGCAATGGAACTGACCTGGAGTTTTTTCATCCAGTCATGGAGCTAAACAAAAAGCAGGCTACCTGTAGCTCGCCATCTTGGAAATCTCCTAAAGTAGTTTTTTATAAAGTTTAATACAAATAATCTGTGATATGATTGTTTTTCTTCAGTGTTATTTTTCCCTAAAGTTTAAATAAAACTTTTAAATAATGATCCAAATAGCTAAAGCTGAGCAAGTTTACTGTAGTGTCAACACACGACCACCAGTTTAATCATTCAGACAGTTCTCTTAAATGACTCAAGTATCTTCTGAGAAGGAAGCAGAGTTTCTGGAAGACCTGCATGTGACAATAAGGCCATCTATTCTGGAAAACTGATTCTGAAAGGGATCATACTTAAGGCCAGAAGAGAAAGCATTCTTCTGTTTTTGTACATAGCATAAGATATAAACCACAGATGTTTGGAGCAAATTATAGAGCTCTTGGAGGTTACATTTGTAATTCATAATGGCAAGATAAGCTCCACATTTTACTTGAAGTTTAATTCACCAATATTGAGTGACTAGAGAATACACATTCTCTGACCAAAATGTAAATGAAACCTTTACTATAAAGGAACAAAGAGTGAAAAAACAATCATGAGTCATTTTTTAAGTCAAATCAGCATCAATACTCAGGTATAAATATTGTACAATTTAAGCATCCCTAATCTGAGAAGTCAAAATGCTCCAAAGTTTTTGAACACCAACATGATGCTACAAGTGGAAGATTTCATACCATGAGATTCTTTCATGCACAAGATTACATTTATTTTATAAAATTATCAGGCTATGTTTTAAGTTGTATGTGAAGCATAAATGAATTTTGTGTTTAGACTTGGGTTCCATCTCCAAGATATCTCATGTATATGCATGTATATCCAAATCCAAAATTGAAAATACTTCTGGACCCAAGCATTTCGGATAAGGGATATTCAACCTTTATTAGAAAATTAACTTTAAGCACAAAAAATACTTCTGTTTGCACATAGTAAAAATCGCCAAGAAAAAAAACACTCCAATATTCATAAATATATGGTATCACATCATGGTAAGAGCACAGACTGCTGGCTATAACCAGTGTTTAAATCTTATGTCTAGCTCTTACTTGCTGGGTTGCTCTTTCTGTCTTTCATTTTCTTTTTTTTTTTTTGTTAATTTTTTTATTTTTGAGCAACCTTACAAGATTTTAACAAAACAATATAAAATGTGTATAAGATGTGTATATATTCTGGACTTTGCAACTGTCCCCAGGAGTGCCCCCCCCAATTACCCTCCCTTATCCCTCCCTTCCCCTTCCCGTTATAAATCTAAAGATAGTATTAAATTGTAAAGCATTACATCTTATCTGAATTTAACTCATGTTTCTAGACCAACTTTCTTATTGTCCAGGGTCTAGTCCCCACCTCCACAGATGAGTGGAGACAATCGACCCTTAGATCTCTGGGTTAAGCTGATTTTACTCATCATGATCTCTTCCATAACCATCCATTTACCCTCGAAGGCTGCAATGTCATTG
>PVKS010018147.1:0-40643 GCA_004027875.1 Aplodontia rufa
TATGCAGATTGAGTACAGACAAACAACTAGGTAGGGAACAGCCTGTGGTTAGCACATTCCAACACATCCTAACTCTTTGCATAAGAATTAGGAAGCCTAGCAAAGCACAACCTAGCAGCCCTTCCTGAAGGAACTGTGGAAATAGTAACAAGATCGCTCTAGGGCAGCTGTTGAAACGAGTGAAGGGCAGACCCAACATGGGAGTACCTACCTTCACAAGATCTCATCAACAAGGAATTTTGCTAATCTTTCTTTCTTGAAAAAGTGAAAAATTGTTTTGAAATAATTATTGCTGCACAGGAAGCTGTAAAGAAAGCACTGAGAGATCCCTTGACCTTGACCCCACATTTCCTCCAAGGGTTACATTTTGTGTAGCGGTAGTACAGTATCAAAACCATACAGTTGTCATTGGTACGGTGTGTGTGTGTGGTCTACGTCATTTTATCACATACGTAGATTTGTATAGGTACCACCACAATCAACATATAGAAAATTCCTTTATAAGCTTCAATATTTCTAGAAATGAACTCATGAAAAGTCTACTATTAGCAAAATTTCTCTTATGTATTCCAACTCTATAAGTCTGAAGAGTTTGCCTATTATTTTATTTCATTTTTATATGTCTATTTCATCACCATAAACATCTACTTGTTGTTACCCTCTATAATTGCCTTCTTCCCCTTGACCATCACCATCCCTAGCCTCTGGCAATCACTAATGTGTCCTTCATCTCTGTACTTTCATATAAATGGAATCGCAACATGCGACCTTTTGAGATTGGTCTTTTCACCTTTTTTTGCCCCTGGGATCCCTCCAATTTGTCATGAGTAATAATAGGTTTTTGTTTGTTTGTTTTTGTTTTTATTGCTGAATAATGTTTCCTGGTAGGGATGGACCAGTTTGTTTCATTATTCATCCATCAAGAGACATTTGGGCTGTTTATGGTTTTTATAGATAAATTTATTATGAATAATCATGTACACGTTTCTGTGTGGACAAGTTTTCTCTGGGATAAATGCCCAGGAATGTGATTGTTGGGTCATCTGGTTAAGGGTTTGTGTGGAGTTTTCTGAGAAACTAACCACCTATTTTCCAGAGGCGCTGCACCGTCTTACCTTCCCATCAACAAGCCAACCGGTTTCTCTGCATCACTGTCAGCATCTGATACCTCTTACTGGCTTCGGTTTGCCTTCCCTTGATGGCTAGCGGTACTGAGCATCTTTCCATCTACCTTTTGCTGTCTGCACATCCTCTTTCACCCATTTTCTGACAGGACTATGTGTTAGACAGAATGGTGTCCCCCATCCTCTGAATGTGTCCACATCTGGGTTTTGACTTGGTTTTTCTTTAGGTTTATCCTGTTTGGGGTTTTGGTCCATTTCATGAATGTACACAGGTTCATGTCTTTTTTGTACTTGGAACATTTTCAGCTATTATTTCTCAAAATAATTCTTTAGGTTCAAGCTCTTCCTCCTCTCTTTCTGGGACCCTGAGGGCATGCATGTTAGAACTTGTGTTATTGTCCCACTGGTTATAAAATTTCTATTTGCTTTCTTTATAGCTTTCATTTCTTTGCAGAGACTGTTTCCATTTTATCATTTGTTTTAAATTGGGGCATTTTTGTGATGCCTTTAGAATCCTTTTATGCCATTCTCACATCTGTCTCATCTCAGTGTTGGCACCTGTTGACTGTCTTTTCTCATTAATGTTGATGATCTGTTTCTTGAAATGACGAGTGCTTTTCGATGGGGTACTAGGTTATGAGACTATCTTACCTCAATGTGTGTGTGTGTGCATATTGTGGGGAGGTCATTCTCACTACTTCTTAACAGGAATGGATGTCTACTCCTCTGCTACCCTTGGGTGACATCACTTTGGCAGAGTGGTTGGAGTACCTTGTTACAACCTGGAGAGGGTGAAAGTCTAGGTCCCCGCTTTGCCTCTGCCAATGGAATCGGAGATGGGGATGCAATTTTTCTTCTGGTCTGTGGCTACAGTAGTTCTGTCTAAAAGATTTTTGTGGGTTACTCCTTTTTTGGTTTTTTTTTTAAATTTGCTAGAGATAGCATGCTGTCCTTGGAACCTCTTCTTGTCATGCTTGTTAGCCTTCTTAGGTTGCTGGCTTGTCCAGCACCCAGCCTGAGGTACATGCGGCAAAAGAAAGCAGAGGAAACGCCCTTCTCTGTGGGTCCCTCCGATGGAGGCCCTAGCTGATCTGAACAGTCTTCCTGTTTGTTGTATGTATAATGTTCAGGACTGTTAGCTATATTTGGTAAAAGGAATAAAGGGAAATATTTCTACTCTATTTTCATGAGTAGTAAAAATACCTTTCCAGTTTAGTAAATGGCTTCAGTGTATTTTTAATTATAAAAATTTTAAAACATGCAAAACCCAGAATATAATATTATTATATTATAATCCAGCTTTGAGGTTTCCTAGCATTCTCCTGTTCTTGTATCATCTGTCTCTCTCTCTCTCACATACACACACACATACACACACACTCCCACACACACGCTCACACACACACACACACACACTCTCTCTCTCTCTCTCTCTCTCTCACACACACACACACATGCACATTTTTTTTCCTGGAGTATTTTAAAGTAAATCTCAGACTTTATTTCTTTTGACCTGTAAATACTTCCCTAAATAGCTTTTTTTTTGTTTTTTGTTTTTTTTGCATTTTTTTATTTTATTTTATTTTATTTTATTTTTGAGCAATTCCCTAAATATCTTAACAGTAAGAACTTCGTTTTTTAAAAAAAATCATACTTGGGGCTGGAGTGGCAGCTCAGTAGTTACAGCACTTGCCTGGCATGTGCGAGGACACAAGTTCAAACCTCAGCACAATGAACACAGCAAAGTGTTGGAGGAACAAAAACCATATGAAAAATGAAATAAAACTGATTATCTCTCACTGTCCCTCTCTCTTAAAAAAAATCATACTTACCATTCCATTATCCTGCCCTAAAATGAACAATAGTTTTTGAAGTATTTTAAGTTTATGACATATTTAGCAAAAAATCATAACAACAGCACAGCTAATCCTTTGAAATGGATATAGGTTGATGGTAGTATAACATAAGTTAAAAAAATAAAAATATTTAGTTTAATGAACAATAATTACTTTTATCATTTATTGTTCCATTTTTCAAATCCAAATCCAAACAAGATCTAGCCTGGCATTGTTGGGTCAAAGACTCTTTTAATTCATAATTGTTCTCTGTCTTATGCTGTTAGTTGGATAGACTGGATCATTGTCCTGAAACATTTCCCATATTCTGGATCTGGCTGCATTGTGTTCTTACAGAATGCATGTGTTTCTCCATCATGTCTGTCTCCTGCAGCTTGGCTAGGTCTAGAAGCTCAGTTAGATTTAGGTGAGATTTTCATAATAGTACTTCACAGGTGGTGATGTGTACTGAATTGCATCAGGAAGCACATTGTGTTTGTTTTTTACTCTTAATGTTAAGATTGATTTAGAGGGCTCAGGTGTTGTCAGCCTGATTGAGCCATTATAAAGTTCTTCAGTGACTTCTTCCTTAATTGTTTTAGCAATGATGATCCTCTGTTGCATAAACAGCTGCAAAATGGTGGTTATATTTCTGTCATTTTTTTCTGAATTTATGAGCTGGAATTCTTTTATGAAGAATAATTTTCCTTCATCAACTATTTGGTTAATCTAAAATGCAATTTATACCAAAAAATGCAGAATAAATGGGTTTTCTCCTTTTATTATTTCTAAGATATTTAGTTTGCTATCTTAGACTTCCTAAGATTACCAATGTTATTTTTTAGTATCATTTGAGCTCAGATTTTAAAAAACTAATTCGTTGTAGACTTTTTTTTTAATGCTTAAATTGTTCCATCTCTGCTCTGGATCCTTGACCAATCCTAGTAACCTTTGATAACATTCTTATTTTATGGTATGATAGACTGTTCCCAGTTTATCTTATACATTTTGTGCCCTTGACCTCAAATTAGCCATTTCTGCGAGGAACTTGATTCCTTTTAGTGCTAAGTGGTATTTGCAGAACACAGTCTAGTCCCTGGACTGTCATTGCTTCTCTTCTGGGCTCCTGGGACTTCTTTTCAGCAGGAAAGTTATTTTCAAAGAAAATCACCTTGAACTTGCACTCTTCTACTCAATTTAACTTCAAGAGTATAGGAATTCCAGGGTTGGGGGTATAGCTCAGTGGTGGAGCACGTGCTTAGCATGCACAGGGTCCTGAGTTGCTCCTCAACACCAAAAATAAAAGAGAAAGATTATAGACTATAGGGCTGCTCATTATAAGAAATTCCTTGGGTTGATATATTTTTTCAGTGCTGAAATGCTTGGTTCCTAACTATTGATATTTATTTGTTTAAAATGGTATTACTAACATGATAACCAGCAGTAAGACTATTGAATAAATGATAAGATTGCTCTGCTCTAATCCCATGAGGGACATTACAGTCAAAATCTTTTTCTAAGGTTAGTTGGGATAATTGTTTTCTCTTTGTGGTTATAACACCTACTTGATATACAGCAAGGTTCATTTGTTTTCCATTTTCAAGAATTGATTTTTTCCCCTCTTGGTTCTTTTTGGGTTTTAATATATAAACCATTTACATGGCTCAAAGGTTAACACTGAAGTGAGATATGTTCAGAGAAATCTTTCTTTCACCTCTACTTCTGCTCCTCTTTTCCTTTACTCCCCCAGTAGATAACCAGTTGTAATGATTTATGTACCATTTCATAGTTTAGTCAGGATATCATTTGGATAGTTTTTTAAAATAGGGATTCTGGATCAAATGTATATTTGCATGTAATCTTACTAGATATTTATACCATTATGTTTTTATTTTTAGCTCTTTGTAACTATAATCATATAAGCAGAAATGACAATTTGTCTTCTTTTTTTCATGGACTTTTTTCTTTTCTTTTTAGAGATCAAACCCAAGGCCTCACCTGTGCTAGGCAAACACTCTGCCGCTGGAGCTATGTCTCCAACCTTCTTAGGTTTTATTTTAAGACTGGGTCTTGCTGAGTTGTTCAAGCTGAACTCACATTTGCAGTCCTCCTGCCTCAGCTTCTCTAGTAGCTGGGATTACAGGTGTGCACCACCACACCTGGTCCTTTCATGGATTTTTAACTCACATTGTTCTTTAATAGAAGGTTTAAATTTTTTGTTTAAAAAAACTGGGCCTTTCCAGTTTTTGCTTTATTTTAACTTCTACTTTTATTGTAGAAGTATTGTTTACAATATTTCTGGACCATAGAACCTATTAGTATTTTCTTAATTCCCTAACATATGACCAGACTTTTGTGATTTTTCCATTTGCTCTTGAGGAGGTATGTTTTCCATTACTAGGATGTAGTATTTCAACATATTCCTAAACCTATTTAATGCACTATACTGTTCAGATCTTGTAAGGTCTGCCTTAGTTTGTGTCCAGCTGATATGACTGGAGCTAAGTAGTATATTAAGAGCTCCTATTATTTGTGCATCTGTATCTCCATGTGTCTCCTGTAATTTCTGTTGTGTATTGATGAGTTAAATGATATTTGATGAATAATTATTCATTACTATCTCTATTACTTCTTCATTTTTTAATTATTGCTCTTAGCACTATAAATTATTCTTTGTCTTATTGAATCTAGTTTCAAAAATTCCATTTTTAAGTCAGGAAGTCAATCCCTGTTTTTTAATTGTTTCTATTGTTGTAACCACTCAAATACAGAACAGGCTCCTGACCACAATTTGGCTCAGATGTCAAGACTGGTGATACCACTTGCACACCTAGAAGACCCACACAGTGGCCCTTTCCAAGAGAGCAGGGAAGGCCCCCCACATGGGCTTCAAACTAGCTCAAGAGAGCAGGAAATGAGCTAGTTTGTCTTTTATAGTGTTTAGAGGAAATGACAATGAGGGTACTGTGCAGTCTGAGCTTTATGTTGCTTGAGCTTCCAACAGATGCCAAGAAGGGAACATTGGGGACTAATCAGCTCTCCCAGAATAGGGTACAAGGGGAGGTTGGTGGTAGGACTTGAAAGCTCTAAGCATTCAGACATCAAAAATGGAATCATCTGGGGCTGGAGTGATGGCTCAGCAATTGGAGCGCTTGCCTGGCAAGCATGAGGAGCTGGGTTCAAACCCCAGCACCACATACACAACTAAGTGTTAGAGAAACAAAGGCCAGATAGAAAACTAAATAAAATTGGTTCTTTCTTTTTCTCTCCCTCTCCTTGTCCCTCTCTCTTAAAAAAATGCAATCAGCTGCTTGCCTTCTGATCGCTGTATATCTAGGTGTTTTTATTGTATATGTCATAAAGCTGGATTTTTTTATGACCCAATTTATTTTTTAATAGACAAGTTCATTTCCTTATTATTGGCATGCTTGATAATTTGGCCTCAATCATCTGATTGATGATTTTTGTATCACATTAAATCTGTTGTTTATTTTTCTCTATTTAATGTGTCTTATTTGTTTTTTTTTTCAAAAACATTTTGGCATTTAGAAAGGTTTATCTTTAAGTTTCAGTAGTTTTCTTTGCATATAAATGCTATGTGGTGCCCATATTATTTATCTATTGCAGTTTAACTAAGTACCTAAAACTTAGTAGTCTAAAACAATTAATATTTATTTTCTCACCATTTCTGTGGGTCAAGAATTTGGCTGTGATATACCTGGTGCCTCCTACCTAGAGGGTCTCTCATGAAGCTCTAGTAAAGCTGTTAGTCAGGACTTAAGTGATCTCAAGTCTCAACTTTAGGCTCATTCATGTGGCTGTGGGCAGGCCTCAGAAGATGGACCTCCAGGCCTGCTCACATTGCTGCTGGCAGGCCTGGATTCCCCACTACATGGGCCTTCCTATAGGTTTCCTATGGACCTTTACAGTGTGGGAGCTGGTGATCAGAGAGAGCTAGAGGATGACCAAGATGGAAACTGATAGTTTTAAAAATAGCATCTTTATAGCCTAAGCTTAGAATAATATCTCATCACTTATGCTGTGTTATATTTGTTAGAAGTGAATATTCACATATAGTCCATGCCATGAATGAATGCTGTGAAACAGGAATTAATGGCTGCCACCTTAGAGGCTCTCCATAACAATCCTCTTAATCCTTTATACTCAGGTGAGCGTGACGCCTACCTATTATATGTATAGTAGTCAGCAATCTTTTTCTACTTTTCGCTTTCTCTGTTTTCTTTTAATTTAAAAATTGCATTCATTCTACTTTCTCTGAAAATATGTTTGAATATTATTATCCTTAGGTCCTCAACTTCATTTTATTCTTGTACAATTAAATTCAAGAAATGTTAACAATCCTTTTGCTGAAATTCCCCCGCCATCTTTTGATTGGATGAAGCCTACCCTATAATAGATTCCTGAGGAAGGGAACATGTTAATAATATCCGTAGACTTGTTGCATGTTCAGCCCTTTTTGGGTAGCCTTGATAACTGAAGAAGAGTTTGCTGCATATGAAACCCTTGGCTTACAGTTTTAAAGATTTTGGAATATGCTGCTGCACTGTTGTCCCACTTAATAGGTTGCTTTTTAAAAATCCAGTGACAGCTAATTCTTTTGCCCTTATAAACAAATTTACCTTTTTGCCTCAAGACTATGAAGATTTTTAAAACTTTAAAGTATACTAGTTCTGCTAAGATATGATACATAGTTGATCAACCTGGATCAAATTTTCCTGGGTACCTTCTGGGATCTCTTGTGTTTTATTTATTTCTGGATTTTTTCCCTTAGATTATACTTTAAATATTAGTTCCATTCCATTACTTTTCTGCTGCATATAAGCTCCACTTATAGCATGTTGGACCTTCTTTAACTGCCTTCTAGAGTCATATTTTGCTTACCATTGGGAGCATATTTTGAGAAATACATTATTGTCATGGTGCAAACATCATACAGCATTCTTATACAAATTAAGATGGCCACCACATCACTAGGTATTATAATCTTGGGGGGAGGAGGTTCTAAGGATTGAACCCAGGGGTGCTTAACCACTGAGTCACAGCCCCAGCCCTTTTTCTTTTTTTTATTTTTAGAGAGGCTGTTACTAAGTTGTTCAGAGCTTTGCTATGTTGCCAAGGTTGTCTTTGAACTTGAAATTCTCTTGCCTCAGCCTCCCAAGCCATTGGAATTACAGGCCTTTGTTACCATGCCTGGCTCAGAATTAGAAGTTTATAAGACCACTTTTGCAAATGCAGTTCATCACTGACCAAAGTGTCATTCAGTGCATATCTGTGATGGCCCTGGTTGTCATCTTAGAGTTTTTCTACCAAAATTTGAAAAATTTTATATTCATTTTCTTGGATTTTTTACTGCTTTATTTCTGTGTAACTTATAGTTTTTCATTCATATCTATTTATTTATGTATCCCTTTCACCTGTGTTTTGACCTGCGAAAGACGTAATTACTGTCTTGTAATGATTTTACTGGTTTTTTTTAATGATGTTAAGGTTTTTATTTGGTGTTTTTATGAAGAATATTTAGTTTGTTTTCTTTTTAGCACAATGTTAAGTAACCTAGCCTGCTTGTCAATAAAAATAGAAATCCTTTGCTAATCAGAGAGGTAACCCTAAAGTTGCCAATGTTTTGCCAAAATCTAAGGAAGGACATGCAAATAGACATGTCATATTACTTTGATTTAGAGAGACTGAGTGACTCCTTACCAGCTTATTTTTTAATATAAACCTTAACTTTGAAATTTCTTCTTCCTTATCTCATCTCATGCTTCCTTTTGAATCTCTGCCAAGCTATGAAAGCCTATAGGCTTGTGTTTATTCTATGTGAAGGGTTGATTGTTATAACAGGGAATTTTCAAATAATCAGGTAGGCAGCAAATGATTTATTATATTTATTGGGCAGTATTTGTGTATCTCACTGGGAAGATAGAATGGGCAAAATGTAACTTGTGTTTCCATGTCTTCCTGAGCTGAGTCTAGAATTCCTTAGTCAGCACAAAATGAATTCTAGACTTTGGGATAAAAATAAATCTAGACTAATCACATGGAATAAAAATCGTTAGTTAAAATATTTGTTGCAAGCACTAGATAGATGTATTTTCAAAGATCAATATTTTCTAAACCTTTCTGTATTTGAAAATGCTTTAAAAATTGTGATTTATATTCCAAATTAATTGTACCTGTTCTAAAATTCCTCCCCCACCCCGCCTTTTAGGTGAGCAAAGAAACGATCTCAACATGACAAGTAGAAGACTTGAGGAGTCCATGGGGGCTGTTCAGATGGGATTAGTCAAAATGTTCACAGGATTCCAAAGCAAGGTTTTGCCACCCCTGAGTCCCAGAGTGGTTACAGAAGAGGAAGTCAACAGAATGGTAATGTATCAGGGAAACTGTACATAAAATACCTAATGCGTGTAGCCTCTTGAGGACATGGCATTCTCAGAATACCAAGTAGTTACTGACTGGTTAGTACTAATGTTGTTGGAATAGTAGTTTGTTGAAGAACATAATTACTTTTTAAAATGGAAGAAGTTTTGAAAATGCAAAACAACTTTAAAGTACAGGCTTGAATTGCTTAAATTAATCAGCTGGAGTTAGGACTGTGTGTCTTAGTCCATTTCCTCTTGCTGTAACAGAATACCCCAAATTGGATAATTTATAGAGAAAAGAGGTTTATTTCAGCTCATGACTCTGGAGCCTGGGAAATCTAAGATTGGGTGGCTGCATCTGGTGAGGGCCTCATGCTACATCCGAGCATGGTAGGAAAGTGGAAAAACAAGCATCCATGTGCAGAAGAGAGAAAGTGTTGGACTCTGAGAAAAGTATTATGTTATTCATGAGGGCTCTAATACAATGAGTTGAGCTTCCAAAACATGGATATGGAGGGACACACTCAAACCACAACTCTGTACATACAATCTCTAACATTTTCTAAATGTCAGGTATACCTGGATAAAATTGTCTTTTGTTTAGTTTATAAACAGTTGGATTCAACCTAATAATTTATAATTTCTACATTGGCAAGAGCTATTTCTATTTATATATTTGTAGAACACTGAGCATTGCAATCACAACTAAAGAGTATCTAGAAAAAATGCATAATTTTTTCTGACTTTTAAAATAAAAGATAATTACAGCATTAATTATCCATAATGATTTGTTGAGAACTAAATTATGAACTGTACAATATAGGAAATATTAATATGCTGGGAATAGTATTATTTACATTTTAAAAATCAATCTCAAATTGCATTCCAATTAGAAAAATAAAATCAACCATTCTCTGTGGTAGCTGTTGGTACATATTTGTAGAAACTTCTGACTTTGCTTTTAAGCCTTCACTGTTTTGTTTTGAACACAACGTAGCTGATACCTCACCACTCTGTTACTCTAACCTGTGTTCCAATTAAAAATAACCTAAAGTAAAAACTATATTAGAAGGTTGGAGCAGTGGCTCAGTGGTTAAAGCACTTGCCTGGCATGCATGACGATCCAGGTTCAAACCCCAGTACCATGTACACAACTAACTGTTAGAGAAACGAAAACCAGATGAAAAAATAAATAATATTGATTCATTCTCTCTTGAAAAAAAACTATATTAGAAATATGCCTTCATCTAAGTGCATTCAATCACAGAAATCAAATTTGCAAGAAAATAAGCAGTCTTGAGAAGCACCAACTTTAAACCAAGGCGAAGTATTCCCCTGAATCTTTTCAAAAGTCTTGGCATAGACTTGAGCATTAGGTTGCTGCCAGGGATTATAATCTCCTTGCATATAAAGTAGGCCCTGGAGTCATGTGAACATTTTTGAACAAAAATAAGTGAGTAATATTGATTGTTTCTAACAAATCTCTTAATAAGTTAGTTTTATTTAACTAACAGGTTACGCTTCTCTCAGTGTTGGAGTGCTATTCTTATCTGGGTGTGTGAAAGTGATTGGTGGTTGATTTCTCAAAAGTTTAGACTCATTTCTAAATAGTGGAACTACACTTCCAAGATGCTTTACATTTTTATGAGATTTCCCTTTACCATGGTATAATATGAGGTTAAATACCCAAAAGCTTCGCTTACATGTGTCTTCAGTTAAGAAAGAGGATTTCAAACTCCTTAGCTCTGAAGCCCATAAGTGATTTTACAAACTTAGAGTTTTATGCTCAGATGCTTGTTCTGAGCATAAAATGTTAAGTTTGTTGGACAGGTTCCTGTGTAATTCCTTGACTTTTTTTCTCAAGGGTTCCTTTGTATAATCCCTTCAAAATTATAGGGGAGGGGCAACCACATGTCACCTTAAATTACTGTGCAAGACCTCAAAAGTGCATGGGGCACTCTCTTGTATAATTTAGTCATTTTAAATATTGTATAAGGGAACTTAGTGTGATTCCAGAATTATCCTCAGAGCTGCAAATACAAATTATTCATTCCTGGCACTTATGGAAACACTTCTCCACTGCAACCACTTACAACTCTTTGGCTCTGGTTGTTTTGAATCCTAGCTGACACCCTCGGAGTTCCTGAAGGAAATGTCCCTCACCACAGAGCAGAGACTGGCAAACACACACGTGATGTGCCGGCCACAGATCATCGAACTCTTAGACATGGGGGAGACCACGCATCAAAAGGTAGAGGAACCTGCGCCTAGCTCATGGGAACGTTGCAGAACAGCAGTAGCTGAATGAAAATGGTCGTCTCTGCCTGCCCAGTCCTTCACTGGCTTGCTTTACGAGATCCTTTTCTACCTCCGTTATCTTGATTTCTATAATTTGGTGTGGTGAGAACCACAATAAGTGTAAATCTCATTTAAAATCTTTTTGACTAGTCATGCTCCTTTTTTTAGACACTTCTGGACACTGTTTGAAACATGCTTACTGGTTAGGAGTAATTCCAAGAACTGTATTAGCCAAGCCCAATTAACTTATCCTTTTCGGATAACAAACAATCCCTTCTTAATGAGCTGTCTGGTAGGAAGGAAAAAGGTGGCCTTGTTTATTAAAGTAGGCATTTGTTGTCTATTTTGACTTATTTCCAATAACAATTTGATCATTTTAGTCTAAAAAAATAGCTATTTAACTTGTTTATATATTCTAATTCAAACCATATGCCCTAGGTTTTAGCAGCATATGATTATGAAAGATTTTATATTTTACTTTTTAATTAATTTCTAAGTTGTATCCTTCATTTTTATGCACAAATTATGGTTAGATCTCCATCAATTGGAATGTTGGAGATAAGCCCCTTTTTAAAGAATTCCTCAGCTCTTTATGAGAGTTTGAATACCTGAAGTTCCTTTTCTCTTGCCACCACAAGGACTTTGCACATCATTGCCTAGGCCCTATCTTGGATTCTCATACAATTTTCTCCTCTGATAATTGTTACCTTAAATTATTAATTATATCACCTTTTCCCTACAACTACCCTCCACATCTGAGAGAAGGGAACATGGCCTTTTCCATCTTATAGTTCAGTAGCAAGTACTATAAATTCTGCCTTTGCAAATACATCTTTAACTGAACGACTCCTCACCACCTCCTCCACCACCATTCCAGCTCAAGCCACCGTGTGTGCTCTAGACCACTGAATCAGCCTCCCTTCTTCTATCTACCACTCCTTCATCAATTCTCCCCCAGAGTGATTTCCAAAGGAACATGTCTAAAACCACCTAGGAACTTCCTATTAGTGTCATAAAAAATATCTAAGTACCCTGGACTCTCAGGCACTGTGTCTCGAAGTCCTGCCTCTTTTGTGGGGCTCTTTTCCTTACACTGCAGTGTCTGGCTCCTCTGCCTACTGCTCTTCCCACTTGATCATGGTACATATTTCTTGATGTGATTTTGACTGCAGTTTGCTAATATTTTATTAAGGATTTTTGCATCTATGTTCATCAGAGATGTTGGTTTATAGTTTTCGTTCCTGGTGGTCTTTGTCCGGTTTTAATATCAGGGTTATACTGGCTTCATAGAATGTATCTGGGAGTTCCCTCCCTTTCAAGTTCATGGAATAATTTGAGAAAAGTTGGTGTTAGTTATTTTTAAAATGCTAGCACAACTTAGATGAAAATCTATCTGGTCCTGGACTTTTCTTTTTTGGAAAGCTAATTACTGTTTCAATTTCATTACTTTATCTTGATTTGTTTACATTTTCTATATTTTCCTGGTTCATTTTTGGCTGGTCATATGTGTCTAGAAATTTGTCAATGTATGATTTTTCCAGTTATTAGGGAATAAACTTTGAAAATAGTTTCTAATTATCCTATTTTGAGAAGTATCTGTGATGATGTCTCTTTTTTCATTTCTAATTTTGTTTATTTGGGTCTTCTCTCACTCTCTACTTTGGTTAGTTTAGTTAAAGTTTTATCAATTTTATTTATCTTTTCAAAAAACTAACTCTTTGTTGCTTTTATCCTTTTTTAATTCTCTATTTCATTAATTTTGACTCTGATCATAATTATTTCCTGTCTTCTGCTGATTTTGGAATTAATTTGTTCTTCCTTTTATAAGGCCTTAAAGTGGAGCATTAAATTACTTATTTGGAATCTTTTTTAATGTAGGCACTCTATGTTATAAAAATTTCCTCTAAGAATTGCCTTCATACTGTCCAAGAGATTTTGATATATTGTACTTCTCTTCTCATTTTTTTCTGAAGAATTTCTTGATTTCTTCTCTTATTTAATCTATGATCCATTCTTCATCTAAAAGAGTACTTTTCAGCGCTAGAGTGGTGGCTCAGTAGTTATGACACTTGCCTGGCATTCACAAGGATGCAGTTTCAAATCCCAGCACCATATACACAACAAAGTGCTAAAGCAATGAAGCCACATGAAACATGAAATAAAATTGATTCTCTCTTTCTCTATCTTTCACTGTCGTCCTCTCTTTAAAAAAAAGTATTTTTTCAATCTCTGTTTGTTTAGTTGGTTTCTGTTTTTCTTGCTGTTGATTTCTAGTTTCATTCCATGCACGGGACTATATCAGGTTTTTTGGTATTTGCTAAGACTTGCATTGTGACCTAGAATATGGTCTATTTTGGAAAAGGTTCCATGAGCTGCTAAGAAGAAAGTAAATTGAGCTGTTTGGGGGCTGGAGTGGTGGCTTGGGAGTTACGGTGCTTGCCTGGCATGCACAACTACATGGGTTCAAACCTCAGCATCCATGTACACAACTAAGTGTCAAAGTAATGAAAGCCATGTGAAAAATGCAATAAAAATTGATTCTCTCTCTCTCTCTCTCTCTCTCTCTCTTTCTCTCTCACTGTCCTTCTATCTTTAAAAAAGTTGGACTGTATTGGGATGAAATATTATGCACATGTCTATTAGCATGCATTTGATTTATAAGTCAGAAATGTCTTTATTGGTTTTATATTTAGTGACCTATCTCTTGGTGGTAGGAGTGAAATTACCCAGTATTATTGTATTGGGGTCTGTCCAGGATTTAATGTCAAGAAGTGTTTTTTTATATAATTAGGTGCACTGACATTTGGGGGCATATATATTTACTACTGTTATATTTTTTGTGTTTCCCTTGAAAATGTAAAATATTCTATGATGCCCTGTGAGTTTAAGGTTGCACTTTGGGGTATGTTGGCACACAGTTTGAGAACTTCAAGAATGACCACCCATCTTGATAATTTAAATAACAGCAAAATTGGTCCAGGAAAGAAAAAAATCCTGACATAACAAAAATAATAGTGGAAATTAATGAAATAAAAGTAAATGTATTATAGAATCAACAAAGCAAACAGTTGATATTTTTTAAAAAACTAATAAAGTTGACAAAATGCCTAGTGAATCTGATCAAGAAAACAGTTGATCACAATAACCTCACTAATTATAACCATAAATGTTTATAGTTGTTACCCCGTTTTGAGTGTTTACCATGATATTTTAGTATCCAAAGACCTATGTAGTATTTTCTTATCTTTCCCAGTTATTTTTGCCACTGAGTGACCATATGAATAATTGACTGTTTCAACTGCAGTTTTCAGGAATTGACTTGGATCAGGCATTATTCCAGCCCTTTCCATCAGAGATTGTATTCCAGAACTATACTCCATGTGAAGTCTATGAGGTTCCACTGGTACTGAGGAATAATGACAGAGTGAGTATGTTTGAGGATATATGAAGAGGGGTTAAGTAAACTGGGATCCTATAGGATCTTAGATAAGTTCTTTAATTGGATGGTCTTTGGAAAATGTGCACTAACTTACTGCTGAAAAAAGGATTGATTCAATGAATGCCACAGAGTTTTCACATCTGACCACTTGGGCTTGGTTTCTATTTATGACAGAGTAGTTACTTTTAATGTTTATGTACTCTGCATGACAGACACTATTTTCTAAGTTCAATATATAGCCTCTGTGTATAGACACATATAAATTGCAATTATTGAACATTTCTATTTATATTTTGCAATGCATTTTTATTCTTCAATTTATACTTCTAAAAATTTCTTGTATTCTTCCTTCTATATCAAAAAGCCTTAAGATTTTTGTTGATCAGATAGTTTGGGAAGGTTTCTCTTGATGTCTATACCTTGTCTCTGTGGATTGTGACTGAGAATTTCTTCTTCAGTCTTATGTCTTTGTCTTCAGAGATAAATTAGGGTTGATTTCATTAAAAGGTATGAAATGCCTGAGGATTTCCTTGACATCTGACAGTAATGAAAGAAGGAATAATATGGGAATTCAGCATGAAGCACAGTTTAGTGTGAAAAATAATAAGATGGGGATGAAGGCATCTGAGAGATGCTCAACTTCAGGTGTAAAGATAAGTAGAAATACTTACAGGAGTCTAAGACCGTGGAGACCAAAGCATTTGAGCAATAAGAAAAAAGAAGTCTATGTTGGAATCCAAATCAAGTGGGAAGACTTGAAGTTATATTCAGTACAGTAGCTCATTAAAGGAATCAGTGATGCCTGTCAGAGATCAATAGGGTGATCTGGCGACAGCAAAGTCAGGCTCTGGAGAAAATGGTATATTTAGTTCTTTGCTAAAGTATTGTTAGCAAGAGAAGCTCATGGGACAGAAACTAAAAGAATATGCAAAGAGATAAAGAATCTGAAGTCCCTAGACTTCAAGAAGAGGCATGTTATGTAGGCAGTGAGACTTTCTTTTCATATAGGGCTTCCAGCCAATTCAGTTTCTTACTTTGACGTCTCTTTTTCCATTATTACTTTTTTATTCTTGAGTTATTCTTAGGCTATTAAAGGCAGGGAGGAACTAACTCAAAGGATCCTTTGGGCAATCCTCCTTGGCCCTAAACATGAAATGGTTGTCAGTAGGTATAGATAAGCAAGTCAAGGGTCAGGGCCTGTGTAAATTGTGGATAACCCAATACCGCTTGGTAAGATGCTGTGAGTGTAGAACCCATGGAAAAAGGGTCCCCATTCAGGAAAAGTCCAGTTCCCAACAAGCAGCCTTATCCAGGCTGAGCAGGCTACTGAATGGCTGATATTAGCCTGCTCTCTGCTTTCTCAGTTTATGGTCTTATAAGGTGCCACTGGGAGAGACCTATGACACAGAGAAATGTGCCCCATTTACCCTTTAGTTTCTCATTGATGTCTAGTGCCAAAACCCAGAACCTGTTTGGGTATTATTTCTTTGTCTCTCACATACACACTGGTGAGGGTCAGCTGGGAGCACACTATAAACCACATCACAATTCTACCTGGGTAGACATAAGCACCCAGACTCCGAGTTAGACTAATCTGGCTTCATGTTCCAGCTGCACTGCCTCTAGCTGGAGATCTTGGGCAGATCACCTCACTTCCCCCTTAGGGATAATAGCAGTACCCATTTCAATAGAGTGTTTTGAATATTAGATGTGATACTGAATGCATTCAGCTCGTCAGTACTGAGCCAGTCTGATGAGCATGATGGTTGTGCTGCTATTGATTGCCTTTCTGGTATGATGCTGTCTCTGAGCACATTCTCAGAGAGCTTGCATAGTACATTCAACACAGCACAAATAACTCTGCACGTTCCCTTTCTCTTCCGGTCAGATCTTCACATCTCTGCCTTACCTTCATACTCTCTGGTCTTAACATCTGAGTTCTTTCTGCATTTCTCATTCTCTTCCCCACCTGAATTATAGCTCTGGGAGGTTGTGGGAATTCTTTTCTCCTCATTTTTCTCTTGAGACGTAGGTCATCCTTTAACTTGTTAACTTAGTTATCACTAACTGTCTTCTACCCTTTTGAGTCATTTCCTAAAACACCATTCTCCTTTTTCTTGACCACCCCTGTTTTGCTTATGATCGCGTTTCTTTTATTGCTGGGGCTGAGGTAGAGATAAGTAGCTGTGAGCCAGGCATACCACACAGAGGAACAAACCTCTGAGAGTCACACTGGAGTTGCTGAGGCTGGTCTGGGGGTGTTGCTGTGCTTCTTGCTCTTGCTACCTGGCAGTGCTTCACTTGGGACAGTCCCACAGGGAGTCAGGTGAGGACTTGTCTCTCAGCACCACTGGTTGATGAGGCTGTCTACTTTCTTCATCTACAGAATGGGAACTATGCAGAAGCTCAAAGGTTATTGTGAGGATGGAGTGGCTAGTCATGTCCTGGGATTGTTCGGAAGGAACCCAGAAATTGTGATTTCTCCAAGGGCCATTCTGCTGTTTGGTGAGGTCTTAGTTGATTAAGCAGTTAAATCATAAAAATGAACAAAGACTTGAAATAGCAATAAAAAGTGAGTAATAGTAGCATTAATAGAAATTAAAGTTAGCCAGGTACGGTGGAGCACACTTGTGATTCCAGCATCTCAAGAGGCTGAGGCAGGAGGATCACAAGCTCAAAGACAGCCTCAGCAATTTATCAAGACCCTAAGCAATTTAGCAATATACCCTATCTCAAAATAAAAAATAAAATCAGGCTGGGGATGTGGCTCAGTGGTTAAGTGCTCCTGAGTTCAATCCCTGGTACTAAAAAAAAAGAGTTAAAATGTATTGAGGTCTTATTTTGTGTAAGGCGTTGGCATAAGGTAGGTACTCTGTTTATAGTTGAAGAAACTGAAGTTCAGACCTGACCCAGGTCCCATGCCTCATAGTCAGTGGAAATATCAGCCTGTATTTAACTCCAGGGTTTGTGCAGCTTCTTTCTTGTCTGCACAGTATCCTTCATCATGTGCTCTTCCTGCAGATTCCAAGAATGGTGAAAATTGTTGAGGAAAGTTCACCTTACTTTAAAATAATCAGCCCAAAAGATATTGGCCACAAAGTAGCTCCAGGAGTGCCATCCATATTCCGAATCCTCTTCACCCCAGAGGAAAACAAGGTAAGAGCAGCACTGGCAAGAAACTGAACACCTGTCACTAGAAGTTTCCAATTCAATTTCAAACACTCATGGAGGTGGCGGTGGTATTAGTGCTGGTGTTATTGGTGGAGTTGGTAGAACTGGTACTGGTATTGGTGGGCATTGGTGGGGAGGTGGTGTTTGGTGGTGGTGGATGTCAATAATGTTGGTGGTGGTTTTTTTGTCATTGATGGTAGTTGTATTAGTCTTTTTTTTGTCACTATAATGCCTAAGGGTGGGAACATTTAAGACAAGGGAGCCTGACCTTAGCAGCATAGCTTCAGCTCTGTAAGGGGCCCCTTGGCTGATACCTAATGGTGGATGCCATTGGGGTGAGAGCACGTGAGAAAGCTAGAGATGGAATGGTGAGACGAGAAGCCAGAGGTTATGGAGGCGCCACCTCTTAAAGGTCCACCCCTTCCCAACTGTTGAAGATCACACTCCACCACATAAACTCTTGGGGGACAAACCACATCCAAACCATAGCAGTGGAGCTGGTGTTGGCAGTGGTGGTGTGGGTGGCACTGTTGTTGGCAGTGTAATGGTGAGAGGAGGTGGTGGAGTACCACCGGGAATGAGACAGCAATTGTCAAGCAGTACTGAGGGCTTTTATGAGCTGTGAGCAGGTGTAAGGAAGGCTGATCCTGTTGGACATGCATCCCACACCCGCCCAAACCCAGCATATTTATACTTAACTGTACAGGTAGCAAGTCACCAAAAAGGAGAAAAGATGTGGACCAGATGCACTCAGCTGAGACAAAATATAAAGATTATGGCTTCCTGGAAGTATGTGGCCCTAGTTGGGGATAGCTTTCCTCTCCAGATTCTAACTTGTTTGGAATAGAAACATGAGACCCAAAGGTTGATCACAGTATCAGCCTAGCAAAGAATGTGGCCAGGACCTGAGGCTCAGAGGGTGTTTCATGCTCCCCAGTGACTAATAGATAACTGATGCTCAGCAAAGGTGTGACCTACCCTATGTTCCCACCCAAACAGAAGCAGCTGAGTTAGAGCTGAGAGCAGAGACCTGGTCTGGGTAAGATTACCCCTCTCTGTTGGCTCATGGCAGGCTAGAAAGGGCCTGCGTTCAAAAGGAGAAGACCACTGAGCCTCAGCACCACCCCAGCTGCCAGCAGTCAGCTCATTATCAGGCTCTCCTCTGGGGGTCCACCTTTCCTCAGTCACAGAAACTCTAGTTCCTCCTAGGAAGGAAGGAGCAGGTAAGCAGGACTTAGCATACGGGCTTCCTCCTCAGTCCTTCTCCAACAGGGCAGAATGGTTGGCCAACTTTTCTTCCCTGTGAGTCTAAGTGGAGACTCTTGGGGAGGTAGGAAGGAGTTTTACCAGTATGTCTGAAGGAATGAGGACTGAAAGTAGGACTTAAGTAGGTGTAACAAAATGTCAGGTTATGTATACTGTTAACAGTACACGTGCGGAGCTGTATGGTGCCACTTTGGTTGGAATCAAGGAGCACAGAGGAGTCAGACAGAACTAGCTCTGAGCCTCTGCTTCTCCACCAGTACTTAGTGGCTGCTGTAATGTCATTAACAGCATTTCTGCTACTAATATGATTGTTACTACTTTTCTGGACGGCAGGGATAGAAATTTTCACGGGGTCTGCCAAGCATGTGCTGGCTATAGTGAGTGGCTCAAAATTCCCTTATAATAATTGGGCTGTTACTACTTTGCT
Source organism: Aplodontia rufa (assembly GCA_004027875.1). Classification (NCBI taxonomy): domain Eukaryota; kingdom Metazoa; phylum Chordata; class Mammalia; order Rodentia; family Aplodontiidae; genus Aplodontia; species Aplodontia rufa. The sequence continues at coordinate 19,944 of PVKS010018147.1, forward strand.
ACTTTGTAGTGTGACTATTTGTTTCTTGGGTTGTGTTTATGGAGCTTGAATTTTGTGTGGGATACTATTGAAATACACAACTCCAGCTGTAGGGCTTTTTGCTATGTATTACTGGAATTCCTTTTTTTTTTTAATTGTTTATTTTGGTTTCTGATGTTGTTTGAAGACAGAGCCTGGATTTAGTTTAGGTGTCAGATTCTCACTCAGGTCATTTCTGCAGGAAGCTGGTTGTGTGGCTTGAAATGCAAAGCTTCTCTTAACGTTTATCGTGTTGGAGAAAGTATGTCTTCTGTTCGGTAAGTTATTTGGTTGAGAAAGAGACCCATGGGACTTTCTGAAGAGATGGAATGTTCTATACTGTGATAGGCATATGAATTACATGATGACTTCCTTTGTCAAAACTGTACATTTAGAGCTGGAGCAGTGGCTTAGAGGTTGGAGCACTTGCCTGGCTTGCATGAGAAGCCAGGTTCAAACCCCAACACCACATACACAGCTAAGTGGCAGGGAAACAGAGGCCAGATGAAAAAGTAAATAAAATTCTCTCTCTCTCTTTCTCTCTCTCTCTCTCTCTTTCTGTCACCCTCTCCCTCTCTCTTAAAAAAAATCCCTATACATTTAATATTTGTGTTTTCAAATATATCTATGAATTTTATCCTGAAATATATTTTAATAATAGGGGGGAGTGGGTAGGGGAATAGTTGAGACCAGCATAACAGAATGTTAATAATTGTTGAATCTGAGTGATGGGTACATTGGGGTTTGTTATACTCTTCTGTTTTCTTTGTGTATGTTTTTAAATTTCCATATTCAAAAGCTAAAAGAAAACCAATTTTGTTACCGCGTATACTGCTTATCTATATAGCAAATAATCGTTGAAACATTTTAGGTTAATTGGTACTTGCTTTATAAGCATGAAATGCTAACATTCTCACTGATGATCAGTATAACTAGCTGTATTGGGGGGGCTACTTATCTTACTCCTAGCTCATATTCTCTCATACCACTCAATTTATCCAATATTACACATCTGTTGGGAAACCTATAATTAAAAAAATAACTAAGTTAAATATTGTTATGCCATTTTTCTTCTAAATATTTGAAAGTTATCAAGGGCCACACACATGTATGAGGAGGCATAGTGAGGAATTTATCTGGTTTTGGATCCATTATGATTTTGTGCTGGACTTGGACTCTAAGCTGCAATGCAGCTTACAGAACTCATCTTTCTGAAGACAGAGTTGCTTTCTCCTCTCACTGGCTGCCTCCGACTGATGATGCGTATTTAGTATCTCCATTCTCCCTCACTGCTGGAATGCTGACAGGGCTGTGCATGGAAGGAGCAGCTAAGTTTAGGGGGCACGGTCTTCCGTGCTGCTCCAGAATGCAGCTGAGGAGTAACAAGAGCCAGATTTATTTTAGGAGAAAGTCAGTCATGTCACCAAGTGTCACTGTTTCTTCAGCTGGCCACATTGATAGCCAAAGTGAATATGTATTTTTCTTCCTTATCCCCTGCTGATCTGAGCCTTCTCCGGTCTCATTTACCCTCCTTACATCTGGAGTGTGAGATATGTAAATTGCAGCATGCCACAGTTAATAAGCCAGTCCCCTTTCAATTGGATTTTCAGTACCCATGTATATTAGCTCTTGAAGATGATAATGCAATTTACATTTTTCCCCCTGTCATCTCTTAATCTGGCTTCCTGGGGATGGAACTTGTTCAGAATGCCAACTATCCAGTTAACAGGTGCAGCAAATTCACTTTGGCTTTTCTTATCTCTTTTCACACAGATTAAAAAAAAATTGGATTTGTTATCAGTGTAAAAATCCTACAGTATATATTATGTACTGTTGAAATATAATAATCAATGTCATCATAAAGTAACACTATAAAATTCTGGAGCCTGGCATTTTTCTTGACCTATTAAATTTGTATCTTCAGTATTAAAATGAGTATGAAAAACATTAAGCTTTTGTCAGAAAGCAAAACAGTACTCTCTTGGCCTTAAAAAGCGTCTGTTTGTTCAAGAGTTGTCCCATGGAAATGGCAGTGGTGCTTGAAGAGTGTGGGGCATTGCTGTTTTCTTACTCAGTTTTGGGAAAGTGCCTCATCTGTTGTCGAAATGGTTTTCCTGTTTTGTTACTGTGAACCATTAGTAAAACCATTTCCCAAGGAGAATAGAGAATGTTAACATATTTTATGTGTTCTAGGTATATAATAATCATAAACTGTGTTCCTAGCATTTTGAATCAAAGTGTAGATGTTGTAAACATTTCCACAATCAATAACTCTTGTTGGCAAAAAGCAACGTTAGAGATTTTCTTTTCTTCCTGCCTGGAATTGGCCCTCCCCCAGTTCTGTCTGGATTCCCCTGTAATCCTAGCACCTAGCACAGTGCCTGACACATAAGAAGTATGCTGTAAATATTTGTTGAGTGAGATAAGTAAAAGTCATTCTCAATAAAACTTCTTCAACTTGGAAGATGGACTAGAGATGATAAAAGCAAAAATGTATGAGAAGGACTCAAATATTCTTTTTGTGTCCTAAAGGTATTCAAGTTAACTTTTCTTCATGTGGTTTTAACAGAAGAAAGATGTCCAGGATGTATTAAGAAGGGAGTTTCCACTTTCTTTCATGTTGTCAGTGAGCCTGTCAGTACATTTTAGCTTTCTGGACTTGATAAATATAATTTGATAATCTGGCTAATGAGGATCTTAAGAATTCTCTTTATGAAGAACTCTTGATTGTTTAGTGCCCAGATGAAGATATTAGAAATGAATGATATTCTTTCACTCACTGTGTGCCTTCTTTGAGACAGGATCCCATGCCTTGACTGTTGTGGAGCTTATGTTTACAGAGAATTGGCAAATATATATCTACAAGTCAGGTAGTGATGTGATAAAGGATGGATGGTGATGGGGCTCTTTCTCTTCTGTAGGAGGGTCAGGGGAGACTTTTCTCTTGAGATAATGTCTGAGCAAAATCTAACCGAAGCCATGCAAACATTTGAGAGAAGAGCTCTCTCGGAATGGGGATAGCAAGTACACAGGTCCTGTGGCAGACACATGCTTGACTGTTTAGGGAGGGGCAGAAGGACCAGTGGGGCAGAAACAGGGGAAGCTTCTGGGAAAAGGGCGGAGGATGAGGTTGCAGAAGGTGAAGTGAGGAAGCTCAGGTCTTAGAAGTCAGGCTAGGAAGTCACCATGGAGTATTTACAATGTGTGTACTGACACTGTATGTAGGAGTCAAGAGTACAGCATGCTGAACTGCATTGCCCAGCCTTTCACATCATTAGTGCACCATCGGTCTGGTTTTGTTCACCCTGCCTGCCCTCAGTGAGTTTGAACCCAGACATCAGATTATTTCAACTGTATATGCTTCATTATTTGTCTATACGTAATAAGGACCTTTTTAAAAGTTAACATAACCATGATACCATCAGTACACCTAAAAAATGACCGTAGTTCCTTAATATCATCAAATATTTGGTCAGTATTTAGGTCTCACCAATCAAGTCATAATTTTCTTTTAAGAGACAGAGAGAGAAAGAATCAATTTTATTTATTTTTTTTTCATCTGGTCTTTGTTTCTCTAACACTTAGTTGTATGTGTGGTGTTGGGGTTTGAACCTGGGTCCTCGGACATGCTCCAACTGCTGGCCACCGCTCCAACCCCTTGAGTCATATTTTTTTTAAGTTGGTTTGTTTAAATTGGGATGCAAGCAAGGTTTTCTGGTTGATCCTCAACAGATTGCTTAGATGGCCTATGGACACCTGTTGTCTGTATACTAGTGGCTAGATATAAAGCCTTGGCTAGAGAAATGTTTAATTTTTTTTTTTTTTGCAGAAATCCTTCATAGGTGGTGTGGTACTTACTATTGTATCACATCACGAGGCACAAAATGCTTGTTATAGTTTGCTTTTATGATACAGTGAGGATCATTACCTAGATCGTTAGGGTTTAAGTTCCTAATTCTATAATTGGTTTGCACTTACTGGTTGGAATTCTCCTAAAAACAGCAACAAAACCTTCCCTCATCAACTTTTCAGCTGAAGTATGGTTCACATAGGACAGATATAATGAATGTGTGATACTTTCCCTTTATCTCTGCTGGTGGGTTTGATTAGGGATGATGTCATCTGACTTAGATGCAGGGTCATTCTGGTTGCTGGTAGAGAGGAGACTGCAGGGGTGAGGCCTAGCAGCTAGTTGCCTGCTCTTCACATCTGTTTTCTCTTTCTTCATCGGTAAGAGAACCACCTTGTATGTATTTATTGTATATAATATGAGGTTTAAATATATGTAAACATGTGGAATGGCCAAATGAAGCTAACAAACATATCCAATATCTTACATGTTTATCTTTTCTGTGTGTGTGGTGAAAACATTCAAAATCTACTCTCAGCAAATTTCAAGTACTGTATTAGTACATTTTGTGTTGCCAATAACACAATACCATAGGCAAGATAAACTATGAAGAGAAGAGGTTTATTTGACTCACAGTTCTGTCCCCAGGGTGAGGAGCCACATCTGGTGATGGCCTTCTTGCTGGCCGAGTCAGGAGGTGGCACAGGGCATTGCATGGCAGAAAATAGGGAGCACATGTGTTTGTCTGTGTATCTCCTGGTCTCTCTCTTCTTTTTAAGCCACCAGCAACTCAATCATGCAGGCTCTACTCTCATGACCTCATCTTATCCCCATCACCTCCCAAAGGCCTCCAAACACCATAGTCAAAGGGAGCACATGTGTTTGTCTGTGTATCTCCTGGTCTCTCTCTTCTTTTTAAGCCACCAGCAACTCAATCATGCAGGCTCTACTCTCATGACCTCATCTTATCCCCATCACCTCCCAAAGGCCTCTAAACACCATAGTCAAAGGGAGCACATGTGTTTGTCTGTGTATCTCCTGGTCTCTCTCTTCTTTTTAAGCCACCAGCAACTCAATCATGCAGGCTCTACTCTCATGACCTCATCTTATCCCCATCACCTCCCAAAGGCCTCCAAACACCTCCAAACACCATAGTCAGATTAAGTTTCAGTCCTCTTAATACCCTGCAATGAGGACCAAATTTCAACACATGCATCCTTGGCAGGAACATACTCAAACCATATTGAAACCGTGGCAAGTACCACAAAATAACAATTAACTATAGTACCGTGTTGTATAATAGATCCCCCGAACCTTTTATTTTTTTTTTTAAGAGAGAGAGTGGGATGGGGGAGAGAGAGAGAAAAAGAGAATCAGTTTTGTTTAGTTTTTCATCTGGCCTTTGGTTCTCCAATACTTAGTTGTGATGCTGGGGTTTGAACCTGGCTCCTGTTATGTGCCAGGCAAGTGCTCTAACTGCTGAGGCACTGCTCCAGCCCCAGATTCCCTGAACTTATTTTTCCCATCTAACCAAAATTTGACCAGCATCTCCTCATCCTACCAACCTCAGCCTCTGGTTACTACCATTCTGCTTGCTGCTTCCACATATAAATGAGACCATGAAATATTTGTCAGTTTGTGTCTATTTTATTTCACTTAGTATAGTGTCCTCCAGTTTCATCCATGTTGTTACAAATGACAGGGTTTTTTCCTTTTTCAAGTTTTCATAGCATTCCATTGTGTACATGGACCACATTTTTTATATTCATTCATCCATCAGTGTACATGTGGATTGTTTAAATTAATGGCTGTTTGAATAGTTCATCAGTATGGTTCATTTCCTTTGGATATATACCCAGACATGGAATTGCTGGATCATATATATGGTAGTTCCACTTTTAATTTTTTTTTAAAGAGAGAAGGACAATGAAAGAGAGAGAGAGAGAGAATGAATCAACCTTCATTGAGTTTTTCACATGGCTTTCATTGCTTTGACACTTAGTTGTATACGTGGGTGATGGGGTTTGAACCTGTGTACGTGTACTTGCCAGGCAAGCGACATAACCGCTGAGCCACTGCTCTAGCCCCCCACTTTTAATTTTTTGAGGAACCTTCATACTGTTTTCCTATAATGGCTATATTAATTTACATTCCCACCAACAATGTACAAGGGAGAATCCAAGTTTTGATTGGACTCATTTCTACCTAAATAATTTATTTCTACCTAAATAATATATTTCTTAGCCTGTTTTGAGGCTGTGTGGGTCTGAGAGTGGGCCAATGGAATGTAAGCAGAAGGACTTCCCAGGTTTCTATTTAAAGAGAGCTGACCCAGCAGGAAGTGCCCTGTTCTGTCCCATGCCTTCCTCCTTCTGGCCACAGACTTGGCTGCGAGAGAGAGTGACATCCCTGGAATTACTCTGTTCCATGAGGTGACATTGAGGATGGAACTGTGTGCACTAGAGTGGTATATCAGGAATGTAGGAATTTGGATCTTCCAACACTGCTGAGCCACCCTGCTGGATGAGCCCTCGTAGTTCTGGACTTCCTTGTGTAAGAGAAATCAACTTGTGTCTAGTGTAAGCTGCTTTACTTCCTCTCTCCCTCCTGTGTGTAACTGAACTGAACGCTGTTGAAGATGGGAAACAGAGACTTGCAGTAGTTCAGGCCAAAGGTAAGGGTGACTGGGATTAGGACAGTGACACGAAGAAGGAGTTAGTATTTCTTACTGTAGAGCTGTCAGGATTTGCTGATGGATTGGATGAAGGGTGTGAGGAAGAAGCGAGTCTGAGAGTTTCCAGCAACTGGAAATATGCTGGTATCACTAACTGAGATGGGGAACAGTGGAGGTGACCAGGTTTGCAAGGCTGTGTGTGTGTGGGGAAGGTGGAAATCAGGAATAAATGAGAATGTGGAATTAACCATTGGATTTGGTAAAGCCATTTTAATGACATAGGCCTGACTAGTTTCTATGGAATGTTGAGTGAAGAAGCCTGATTGGCTGGGTTAAAGAGAGAGTGGAAGGCGAGGAAAGGGCAAAATTGAGTATAAATGACACCTTTGAGGGGTTTTGTTTTGAAAGGTAATTGGGAAAATGGGGAAGTAGCTGGAGATGGATGTTGGAGTTAAGGGTAAGTTTTTTATAGTTAGATGAGGCTATTCAAGCATGATTTGTAAGCTGATGTATGAATGTTCAGCAAAGAGGGAAAATTGGTGATTCAGGCAAATCTGAAGCCACTGACAAGGAGGGTTGGTATCTAGTACATAGGAGAGGAATTGGTGTTGGTAGACAGGAGCAGGAGTGAAGAAAGAGTACATACATACAGAGGCAGGTAGATTAGTGGATTGAAGGGAACCTTAGCAAGCAGAAATGCTGAAGAGGAGATTGAGTACCCTAAGTGGATGATTTATTCATGAGTCTTGAAGTAAGCCACATTACCATAATATAGTAAGCACAAAATAGTCCAAATAAATTTGTAAATCCTAAGTCTCTTTTCAAGTCAAAGGTCAGAAGTCATTCTCTCTTTTTTACATTTTGTTGGTTTATTAGATATACATGACAATAAAATATACAATGACATAATTATAAAAGCATGAAGTGTAACTTGTTCTAATTCAGTCCCCAGTATTTCCCTTTCCCTCTCTTCCTTCCACCTCCTATTCTTTCCCCCCTACTGCACTGATCATTCTGTTATTCACTGATTGTATTTTTAAAATTAGGGTCTTGTTGATATACATGTTAATGAGATTCACTATCGAATGTTCATGTACGAACGTAGGAAAGTTAAAAAGCAAATTGCCCAATCAATAAATGGGCAAAAGAACTAAACAGACACTTCTCAAATGAAGAAATATAAATGGTCAACAAATATATGAAAAAATGTTCAACAGCTCTAGCAATTAGAGAAATGCAAATTAAAACTACTCTGAGATTTCATCTTACTCTGGTAAGAATGACAATTATCAAGAATGCAAACAACAATAAATGTTGGTGAGAAGTCATTCTCTTTTAACAGATGGGGAAATGAAGATGATCCCAGGAAGCTGAGGCCTCAGCTAGGTACAGAAAGAGCCATAGTGGCAGAAGACAAAGCCCAAGATACCTGATCAATCTCATTTTTAAACTGGTTAGGACTTAAGAACCAATTCTTCCTTTTTGAGGGATGAATTTCAAATAGAGAAGAGGTTATATAATAAACTTGTAACCAACTAAAGAATGTAGAACATTATCCCAGATACAGTGTATAATATTTACTGAGTCCTGATCAGATCTGGCTCTTCCATGTTGCCATTCCTCCATCAAATTTAGGAGTGGAGAAAAGGCAGAAAGAGGATAAGAGGGTTTACCCACACTGACTTGGCCCTTGCTCACTGCATCATTTATTGCAGTAGATGACATTATTTCCCCTTGTTGAAACTCTAAAGCAAAGAATTATTGTTATATTTGTATATGTCATGGGACTAATGTAAAATCACAGCTAATTATTTTCACTTCAAAAGTCATATATTCCATTTTCATATTTTGTTGTTTTATTGTTGTTGTTTAAGTTTGGAGGCTGGATGTGTTAGAAGGAAGACTTACAACAAAAAGTGATTTGGAAGTTTCATCTGGAGATCATTGTTGTATAGGACAACAGCTTAAGATATAGAGTAATTTGTGGCTAAGTCTCTCGTAGTACAGGGGAAAGAACTCAGAATAAATATTTTGGATTTGAATGGTGACCTGATTGCTCTGGATCTAAGATGGTAAAAGGGAATCCATCAGCTGAAGTAATTGCTTAGCTTTCAGGCTGACAGAGCCTCCCAAGTCATCACATCTGAATTAATTCTAATCCAGTAAAAGCAATATATAATAGCATATTATATAATCTGGCATAGTCGTATTAAATGTATAGCTTCAGATATTGGAATATGTTTTAAAGGAATTGCTTAAAGAATGCTCTCCATATTCTTTTATGGATGTGTGAATTGATTGTGATAAATACACAATTCTGATCAAACATTCCTCATTTGGGAACTTGAAAAGGTTTGAAAACATTGCTCTCAATATTTCACCCAGTTTCCTAAGCCACCTCCTATCTCCAACTATCTTAAACTCCTTATTGAACAAGGAAGAAGATGTGTGGATATAGAAACAAACAAGACAAAACACTTCAGGACCTCATCTAATCCTGGCTTTAGCAGCAGCTTTTGTTTTTGTTTTTTCATTTACTCTCAAAGCCTCAATTAATATTAAGTTTCTGCGTGTGCCAGCTGCTCTTCAGTTTATAAAAAAAAAAAAACCTTTGCTGCCTGCATTTGATCTTCTCAGAGAAAAAAATGAAAACAGTGCTTATCTCTTTAGGATTCTATTGTATTCAGACTAGACTGTTGTGTTGTTGAATTCTATGGGGTTTTTCTAAAGATCAAATATCTTAGTGTAATTTGTACTTCCTTCTGTTTGGATATCATAATTTATGAGCCTGGCATTACCATTTGGAAACCAGAATCAATTGTAAAACTAAGAGTCCAAAAACTCAATTTTAATAAATTTCACAAGTACTGTTCATTAATTTTTATTGCTTGCTTCTACCATACGACAGTTATGTTCTCAATTCACATTGCCAGGAACACTCTGCTCCTGGATCTCTCCTGGCTGTCTCCACATCCTGTTCAGGTCTCCATCCAGAGGTCACCTTCTTAGGAGGTTGCCTTGGTTGTTCTAACCTAAAGTAGCCCCTTCCCATATTAACACTTGAACACATTTTATTTTCTTCAAAATCCCTCTCTCTTTCTGAATTTATCTTGTCCTATGATTATGACCATTATTCCAAGGTTTTAAATCCAGGCTACTGAAAGGGTGAAGATGCCAGTACTGAGACCAGCAGGCTGTTCAGGAATGGGCTTGAACTGGAGGGAAGGTCAGGAGCAGGACTTTGCCTGGCTTTGTGGAGCCTTTTGAGTGCTAGACAAAGGTCCCCCTCTGGGCTCATGTAGTTGGGGCCAGCAGAATGAGCTTGATGTCAGCCCCCCAGTCCTGCCCTCAGCAGGACATCTTTATGGACATTGCAGGCAGTGGCACTAATCAGGGGCTTTGGTTTGAGACATGATGTGTTCACAGCCAATGAGATGCCATCTGGGTAGCTGGGCATGAGTTTAGATTTTGAGATTTACAAAGACAGTTGCAGGTGTTAAGGCTATGGAGCCTTCACATGGAACCTTCCTTTACACTTATTTATACATGGATTGCATTATGTATTATATTTTCTTTATTCACTTGTTCATCATCTCATCCATCCTCATGCAAGAGGAAATGGGCTGTGACCATGTTTGTTTCCCAATCAATTGTATTACTAGGCCTGGCAAAGTGCCTGGCATCTGAGCACTTACTAAACACAATTAACTGAGTTTATTAATTGAGGACATCACTGCTTCCTATCTGCTCTGTGGCCTCATGAAGCTGAGTGCATGGCAGATCTATATGTCAGTCTATGTCAGTTGTTCTGTTACGATTCGAATGTGAGGTGGTCCCCCAAAAGTTACATGATGCAATCCAGGAAGGCTGAGGTGAGAACCTTAATTCAATCAGTGAGCTGATCCCCTAATAAGGATTAACTGGTAACTGTAGGCTGGTAGGGTGTGGCTGAAAGAGGAGGGTCACTGGGGGAGTGTCTTTAGGGTATCTATTTTGTACTCTTTCTCTCTGCTCCCTGGAGCCAGGCCTTCTACCATAATGTTTAGCCTCACCTCGACCCCTAAGAAATGGAGCCAGCTTTCTATGGACTAAGACTTCTGAAACCATGAGCCCCTAAATAAAATTTTCCTCCTAAAATTGTTCTTATCAGGTCCTTTAATCATAGCAAAGAGCTGACTAAAACGTGTTCCCATTCCTATTCTTCTTTCAAAGCCCAAAGAGAGTTTTGGTTTTGGTTGTCTATTTGTTTAACAACAAAACAAAGTAAAACAAAACAAAATGAAGGGGCTGTAGTAGTGGCTCAGCAGTTATGGTGCTTGCCTGGCTTGCCTGAGGATGTGGGTTCAAACCCCAGCAACATATACACAATGAAGTGTCAGAGCACTCTTTCTCTGTCTTTCACTGTCCCTCTCTCAAAAAATAAAAATAAAAATAAATAAACCTCCATGCTGAGGATATAGCTCGGTAGTAGAGTAATTTCCTAGTGTATGCAAAGCCCTGTGTTTAATGCCCAATTCTACAAAACAGACAGACAAACCAGAAAACCTTCTACCAGTTAAGACCATTTATACATGATTATTGAAAGGAGATTTAAGTTCAAAATGACTTTTTGTTTATCAAGATTGCCTTGCAGCTAAAAACACATCAACATGATAGGAAAACTGAAAATGATGAAAAATAAACTCCAGTTAGATTACACATTCCTTTCATGGTGACTCCTAAGCTGCTGGCCAATTTTCCTCTTACATTTAGTCTTTCTTATTGCTGAGGGTTAACTTTTAACCTTGCTATGTTGCCAGCAAGAGTTCTAGAGTGACTTTGTTCAGCATTTCCATTGCATTTAGACTTAAGCCTGGGAAAGATGGATGCCTAAGGCCTCTGTATTTTTGTTTGGAATGGTCAATAATGGCTTTTGCACAAGAGGGGATTTCCAAACCTGGGAATGTACCAGTTAGTTACTGCTATATAACAATAGAGCGAGCACCCCAAAATTTAGCTGTTAAGTAATAAGCATTTATTATTGATCCCAAGACTATAGTTCATCTGGGTGTGTCTTCTGGTATTGACTAGGCCCAATTTCATGTTGGGCTCTGCCCACTTAGCTAGGCTCTCTCCTGTGGCTGGCTGAATCTAGTTTGGCATGGCCCTCACTGAGACCTCTGGGCTCTCATTCTGCAGTAGACTACACCAAACTTGTTCACATGGCTGTGGCAGGGTTTCAAGAGTAAGGCTAGAAATGCCAGAGCCTTTTGAGGCTTAATTTTGAACTTAGCATAACATAACTTCTGCCTCCATCTATTTCTCAAAGCAAGGAGTAAAGAAGCGAACTCTACTTCCAATGGAGAGGCTGCAAAATCACATTGCAAGGAGTGTGGGTATGAAGTGAGCCTTAATTAGAACGATCAATCCAACACATGGGCCAGAGTGTACATAGGGGTTAGAAGGAGGATGTGAGAAAGTGGTGTGAATCTCCTTTGATCCAAAGAAATATATACATTGGTGGTCACATCTTCTATCCCACCTACCCAATATCTGGGAAATGCATGAAGCCTGAGCTTCTCCACTGGCTGGTAGATTTTAACAGTTGAACTGTATGCCTTTTCTGAAAAGAAGTCTCACTGAAAGCATATCTGTAATTGTATTGGGATATTTCCATGGAAATACACTAAGTTGCTTTGCACAAGACCTGGCTTAACCACCTTTTTTCTTGATCATCTTGGATTTTCCACAAATGATGAATGTATTCTTCCCTTGTAGGATTATGCCCATATGTTGACTTGTGTTACTGAAAGGGAAAAGTTTATCATACCCATCAAAGCCAGAGGTGCACGGGCCATCCTGGATTTTCCTGATGAGCTGAATTTTTCCACTTGCCCTGTCAAATACAGCACTCAGAAGATTCTACTGGTACGAAATATTGGCAACAAAGATGCTGTGTTTCACATCAGAACTGATAGGTATGCATTCCTTTGGCTCTTGTTTTCGATTGATTATAGCTAAAGCAGGTTAGCACAAATAATATGTTAGAATAGCCTTTGGGATGGAATTGGTTGTTATAATCCCCAACTGCAAAACTGGGAAGCCTCAGTGATACAGATTAGATTTCCTTTTCATCCTAAGAAGAAACTAAAATTCTTATTTTATTTCCATTTCTAATGAAATCTTACCTGTCTGTTTTTTTGAAACGATGGATAAAAGTCCTTTGAATATAAAGAATGACCCATGGGAATTTATAACTAAAGATATTTGTTTTGATCAAGAAGTTTTGTACCTGTCTGGATTAAGTTTATATTGCTGTTGTAAAATAAGTTAGGACAAACTTGAAGTACCCCAAGTTTATTATTTTACATTTCAAGTCCCAGTGGGCTAAAATCAAAATGTCTGTAGGGCTGTAATCCTTTTGGAGGCTTGGAAGAATCTACTTCCTTGCCTTTTCCGGCTTCCAGGAGCTGTCCATGTTCCTTGGCTCATGGCCCTCAGTTTTCTCTTCTGAAAAATAGGGGAAGGTATAGAGATCTCACATAGGATTGTTATGAAGAGAAAAGTAAGTTAATAAACATAAACTAGGTATACAGAAAGTGCTAAATAATGTGTCTGCTCTTTTTTTTTTAAGAGAGAGAGGGACATGAGATAGAAAGAATCAGCTTCATTTAGTTTTTCATGTGTCTTTCATTGCTCCAACACTTCATTGTGTACGTGGTACTGGGGTTCAAACTTGTGTACTTGCACATGCCAGGCAAATGCTGAAAATGCTGAGTTACTGCTCCAGACTCCACTCTTTTTTTTTCTTAAAGTGAGCTAGTGCCCTTTGGTAGGCAGAGTAAGAGTTCTCCAAATATGCTGGTTTCCTAATCCCCAGAACCTGGGAGTGTATAATATTACATGGTAAAGAGTGGTTAAGGTTGCAGGTATGACTGAGGTTGCCAATCAGCTGACCTTAAAATGGGAAAACTATACTGGACTCTCTGGGTGAGCCCAATGTAATCAGTTTCTTTCTTTCTCTCTCTCTCTCTCTCTCTCTCTCTCTCTTATATTATCGGTGCATTATAGTTGTACATAATGATGGGATTTGTTGTGATACAGCAATACAATTTAGTCAATATCCCTTCAGCACCCCCCACCTTTCTCCTTCCCCTTCCCTGTCCCTTTCCCCTCTTTCTTGGGTGATAGGAAGGGAGGAGAGAGGAGAAGGGGAAACATTGGAACTGAGTTAAAACAAGGTACATTCCAAGCATTTGTAAGTATGATACTGTACATACTATTGTCATGTATATAAAAATGTTCTTCATAGGTATAAGAATTATGTCACTATACTTGGGTATTTTAGGAAAAATATATGAATCACACAGTTTCTTAAAAACAGAACAGGGAAGCAGAAGAGGATTTCAGAGTGATGAGATCTGAGAAGGATTCAGCCTTCAGCTATCACTGGCTTTGAAGATAATAACACTGTGGCATTGAGAGGGTGTATCCAGAGCACAGGGGTAGTAAGTGATGGACTTGTATTTCAATCTGAATATTTATGGAGTAGCTGTAGTATAGACTCCATGGGACAATATGGGATGGTGAGACAATCTTTGGTGTAAAGGAATTCTCTTGTAAGATGTGAAAGAAGACTTTTTATTGGGTGTGAGAATGGTGTCTGATGAGGGGGGCCTTAACAAAAAACAATTAACTTGGGAAAACAGGAGGCAGGGGGTCAAGTTCTTTTCTTTGTCTTTAAAAAAATAGTGTGTATATTAATCTAGATTATGAACTTACCTTTCAGAAGGACTTTCCCTGCGAATCTTTTGCTGGTTAAGGGCACATCTCTCCAGAAAGGATTAGCCTTTGCTTCTATCTTGTTCCCAAAGATTAGACCACCATAGAATACTCTTCTGGTAATCTCTTGCTTGAGGGTTTCCTGAACTGGTGAAATATATTTGAACCCCAAACCTGCATAAGATACAAAGTCTGAAGTTATGCATTTCCCTCACTGAAATTAAGATAGACATTTTCCCTCTTACAGATGGGAGAATGTTTTTGTGGGTCTTCAAGTTTCCCAGGTTTATGCAGGGTTTGGTACCAGTCCCCTGACTTGACCATCCTAAGTCCTGCAGAGCTGTTAAAAACCTAGGCTTCTAGGTTTTGGAGAGCTCAGGGCTGACCTAGCTTTAGCTCATTGTCTCACTGCTCTGGTTCTTAATTCCCTCTCTGTTTTGGAACACCATGTGTTTTCCTTACTTTTTGTAAGGAAAACACTCAGCTCTATGCTTTGTTTTATCCAATCTTCCTAGATATTTTCTGGTGGAAGAGCTTTCATATACCCAGTCTGTTATATTGTAGGTAGTACAGTTGCCATATTGCAGGTTAAAGGCACATCCTTTGGGAGTGAATTTGTTTTTATCTTCCAAGTATCCAAGAGTATCATATTTTTTAATCTTTTTGTGTAGATCCACATTTCTTCCTGGTATCCTATTTCTCCTGGCTTAAAAACTGCCTGTTTTAATCAGCATTTTTGTTGCTGTGACTAAAAGACAGAACAATTTTAGGAGGAAAGTTTATTTGGGGACTCACAATTACAGAGGTCTTAATCCACAGAAACCCAGCTCCATTCCTCAGGGCCCACGGAGAGGCTGAACCTTATGGCAGAAGAATATGGCAGAGAAAAGCAGGTCAAGGCGTGGCTCCAGGGAGCAGAGAGAGAGACTCCATGCCAGACACAAAGTATATGCTGAAAGGCATGCCCCCAATGACCTACCTCCTCCAGCCACACCCTACTGCGTACAGATACCAGTTAATCCCTATCAGTAGATTGACTCACTGAATGGTTAAGGTCCTCATAACTTAATAATTTCACCTCAGCCTTTGCATTGTCACACACAAGCTTTTAGGGAACACCTTTGGTTCAAACCATAGCTGCCTTTAATGTTTCTTGTAGAATAAGTTTACTATAAATTCTTGTTTTTTGTCTATCTGGAAAAAAGTGTTTTTTCTTTATTTCTGTAAGACATTTTTCTCAACTGTCTAGAATTTTGGGTCAACTTTTATTTATACTTATACACACATTTTTTCCCAGTATTTTAAATATGTCATTCAATTGTCTCTTGGCTTACATTTTCCTAATAAGAAGTTTACTGTCATTCTTATCTGTTCTGCCACATGTAGCTATGTCTTTTTCTTGGGCTGTTTTTATGATTTTTGTCTTTATATTTTATTTTTAGAAGTTTGAATTTGATGTGGTTAGATATTGTTTTCTCTTTTATTTGGCTTTCTTTTGAGGACTTTGTTTTGCTTTTATTTAATCCTGTTGAGGTCCTCTGAATACCTTGTATTTTTCATTATTTTGGGGAAAATCTCAGCCATTATCTCTTCAAATATTTTTTTCTTCTCCATCCTGTCTGACCTTTTCTTCTGCTTGCACAAAAGTTCTGACTCTCACAGGTGAAACTATTTTCACATGCTCCATCTCCCAGGCAAAGGGGGGATTGTCTTTAGATTTCAGGTGGTTTGCTCTGCAACCTCTGCTCTCTAATATGCTCAAGAAAAGTTGTGATTTTATTGTTTTTCCAGGGTTTTATTTTCTTTGTTAGGGTGGGAGAAACACTTTCCCCCTTTCTGCATCCTAGAGGGAAGCAAGACTTTCTGAATCAACTTTAAATAAATTGAATATCAAATGCAAAGTCTTTTGGAAATCAGTGTCTGCTGACATCATTCATGAAGCTTGAAGAGCCTTTAGCAGATCATGGTGAGCCTCACATATTTTGACTGAGGGAGAAGAAAGCAGATTGTTAAACTGGCTCACTATGTCTTCCTGGGCTATTGTCTGAATCTTAAAAATTATAAATAAATGGCAATTTCTTATATTAGATTCATGTAAATGTGAAGCAAAATTATACTTAATAATGTTAAATTGCAGGAAGAAATCTAAAATTGTTCTATCCATATGAGAATGAATGTAAATCATATTTTCTTAATGTAGAAGTGATTCAAGGTAAAATGGGGAGCCAATCCAAGGATTGGTCAGAAATCATAAAGACACTGGAGACTCTCATCTAACATTCCTATTTTATAGATGAAGGCAGGAAAGGCAGGAGGAGGAAACTGACCTACCCAAGTTTCCTTAGTAAAAACTAATATCAAATCCTGGATTAGAACAAACATGTGTCAGTTCTGAGCTTGTTTGCCCTCCGATCCATTTTATGCCCTTTCCCTACTCTGTTCATTATCCCTGTAGGGCTGAGTTAGCCTTCCCCCACCGCCTGTGCCAGATGGATTCCAGTGAAGGCACTGGAAGGAGATTGGATATTGGTGTGTATCCAGGTCTCTCAATGAAATTGCCTGTTTGCAAATATTTTTCCTGTTTAGATTTTTCATGAAATACTATTTTATGCTCTTTCCACATAATGCATGCTTTCTGACCATTTTGTTAGTTCCATGAGCTGCCTCAAAGCCTTCCAATCAATCCCCATTCTAAATTAGTCACCAGTGGTTTTCTTGTTTGCAACTGAGAACCCTGATGAAGTGAGGAAGAATGTGTGAATTTGTGGTCACATCAGTTTGAGTCAGAATCTATGGAGATTACCTAATAACTATCCTTTCTTAAAACTGCAGGGATGATTCTGTTTCCCACACAGGGTTCGTGGGTTAAGATGATTATTAATAGACATGGTAGAGCAGTGGTCATGTAGTTTGGGAATTTGGGATCAAAAGTTCAGGGTCTCCTCTTGGTCCTGCTACTTTTAAGGTTGACATATGACTAGAAAGAAAATATCATGTTTTTCCTTATGGAAATAATACTTTAATTAATGGTCAGTTTTATATGATCATTAGGTTTATATAAATTGTAAAAATAAAACTTTATACATATGTTTCCCCCATAAGAATATGCACTACTCAAATGCAAGGATTGTATATTTTTTCATTTGTATTCCACAGCATCTAGCAAAGTGTCTAGAATAAATAAGCATTCAATAAATGTTTATAGGATTCCCAACCAACTATATATCACAAAGCAAAGTACAACTATAAACCTCTACAATAATTTAAAATAAAAAAGACATGCTCCAAGTACTATAAAATGGGCATGATGTTTTTTTGCACTAATAAAAGGAGCTGCAATGTTCTATAAAATATACAGAGAACATAAACAATTACCATTCAACTTTATTACAAATTTGACCTAAATCTCTAGCGGATCCCAGAATAACTTTGACTATTAAAGTAGGATTAATATTGGAAGGTGAGAGAGTATTAAGAAGCAATTTTGAAATCCAAAGCCTCAAGTTAGGAATTAAATTAGAAAGATTAAAGAAAATACACTAATATCAAATTCAGTATTTAATATATTAGGACCAATATTTAGACTTCTGCTGAAATATTGACTAATTTGGATGGAATAGTTTCAGTTCTTAAGAATAGCTCCTGATGGAATAAAACATCTTTCTCATGACTCATGATTTTTCACAAAACTGAATTCCCTCCATAATTAAATATTTGGTATTAATGAGGGCTAATATCAAAACCAAAGACTTTGATAGAGCCAGCCGTATGCCCCTAAGGAATGATACTTTTAACTTCTTCATAGGAGCATTTTCAGATACTTGATATTTTCTAGCCTGTTCATCCCATCTGTCTCTTGTAAAATGAAGTACAAAATCAAATTACAGACAGTGTTTAGGCACCAGAACTTAACACACTCTGCCCAATTGAGATCTGATTTATTGATGAAGCTTAGGTAGCTCCAAGTGGCAATGGTGATCACAGGTGATTTCCTAATCACTGAAGAAGTTTAGTGTAATCTAAACTTAGCAATGAGCACAAAAGGGACATGTCCCTTCCCACTCTTTGGAATTTGGATTCCTGCAGGTCCTAGGGGTGTGATACTAAGTGTCACCTTCTCTATAGCAAATTAATTTAGGTTCTGCTTTGTAATAATATCCAAATTCATTTCAAAACTTTCTTTTGCTAACAAGAAATATTTGAAAAGAAAGTATAATCACAGTTTAGGAAGAAAATATTAGGAAGCAGAGAGGCAAAGAGGAAGATACTGCCATATTGGTCCCAAAGCCAAGAAATTGGGCCTGTTCTCAAGTCTTTAGATTCTTACTGAGGCCAGAAGGAAGGAAAAAACTTGGACACAGGGAGACTCACTAGTCCTCACAAAGCAGAGATTCTTGAGATTCTTAGAGTTTACTCCTTTTCTGTCTCACGAAGATGTTATAAAAATAATGAATAAATGGAGAGACTGAGGATGGCGACTTGAAGACAGATGCCTTCCCCTAGCAGCTCTGAATCTGTATAGAAAATCCCCAGTTCATTTCCAGATTTTTGAGGGTTCACCTGGCAAATAAGAGAGAAAAATATCTTCAGACATGAGGAATCAAACTCGAAGAGGTTCACACCAATCCCAAAACTCTCCTAGTAAGGGGGCTATGGCCAGGGATCAGGATGAAAATCTAGAACAGTATATCAATGAGCTGATAACAAAAAGGAACAAGGACTTAAAAGAGGAGATAATGAAGGGAATAACTGAAAAAACTCAAGAATTAAAAGACTCAATCATTAAAGAATTAGATTCTCTCAAAAAGGAAGTTACAGACCTCAAATCTGCAGTCAATAACATGAGAGGGACCATGCAAGAATTCAATAATAGACTAACTTCAGTAGAAAATAGAACCTTTGCTATTGAAGAAAGAACTTCCTATAATGAAGACAGGTTGATCAAGCTAGCTCACCGACACCAAAAAAGCAAAAAAATTAAGAGATCACGACCAGTATTTCAAGAATGTCTGCGATGAAATGAGAAGGAACAATCAGAGTAATTGGAATACAGGAAGAAATTGAGACACACAGCAATGGTATGAGGAATATTCTCAAAGAGATCATGAAAGAAAACTTTTCCCACATAAAAATAGAATCTGACATGCTCATCCAGGAAGCTTACAGGACACCCAATAGGCCTAATCAAAAGAGAAACTCACCAAGACACATCATATTCAAAATATACAACAGAGACACAAAGGAAACTATGTTAAAAGCAGCAAGGGAGAAACGCCAAATCACATTCAGAGGCAAGCCAATAAGAATCGTCTGTGACTTTTCAACCCAGACACTGGAAGCAAGAAGGTCTTGGAATAATATCGTTCAATGTCTAAATGACCACATCATGAAGCCTAGAATTCTATACCCAGCAAAGCTCAGGTTCAAATTTGATGGAGAAATAAAAACTTTCCATGATAAAACAAAACTGGCAGAATTTGTCAACAGAAAACCTGCCGTACAAAGAATTCTCAAGAAAATACTCCAGACAGAAGAACAAGCAATTGATACCCAAAACCCACAAACTGAAGAAATTCAGTGAAAGTATCACCCAGCAAGAACTAACCAAGGCAACCACAGAACTAGCTAAATAAGACACAGTGACTACGAATCAATTACACACTTCTATCTTAACACTGAATGTCAATGGTCTAAATGCACCACTCAAAAGACACTAATTTGGAACAATAAGAAACCAAGAATTGCCAAAACACTACTAAGCAAGAAAGATGAAACAGGTGGTTTTGCCATTCCAGATCTAAAACTATACTATAGAGCCATAGTAACGAAGACAGCTTGGTACTGGTATCAAGATAGGAAAGAAGACCAATGGAATAGAATAGAAGATCCCGAAACAAACCCTCAAGTCTTTAAACATCTGATTTTTGACAAAGGGGGACAAAATATTACATGGAGAAGTGACAGCCTCTTCAACAAATGGTGCTGGACAAACTGGTCAGCCACTTGCAGAAAGTTGAAATTAGACCCATACCTTTCTCCTTGCACAAGAATCAAATCAAAATGGATCAAGGAGCTAGGATTAAACCAGCTACCTTGCAACTGATAGAAGACAAATTGGGTCCAACACTTCAGCATTTGGGAGTAGGCAAAGACTTTCTCAACATGTCTCCAAAAGTGAAGGAAGTAAAGTAAAAAATTAGTGAATGGGATGCCATAAAGCTAAAAAGCTTTTGTACGGCAAAGGAAACAAAAGAGTCAAGGGGTTTCCTATGGAAATGGAGAGAATCATGAGCTATGATTCCTCTGACAAGGGTCTCATATCCAGAATCTACAAAATCCTCAAAAATCTCAACTACAAAAACACTAACAGCCCAATTAATAAATGGGCCAAAGAGCT